>JAFVLL020044265.1:0-15075 GCA_021397915.2 Tor tambroides | reverse complement strand
AGACCACGAAACAGTCACGCATGCTTCCTCTGTTGGCCCTGAGCGCATCAAGCGTGCTGTAGACTCTGATTGGCTCAGGGGGGTTTGAGTCACTCTGCCGTCTCATTATTATAACGCTGCATGGCCACGAACGGTAAAGACCACTCCAAACATAATTAGCCCTGTTTATCACGCAGAAGGTCAACTAACATCTCAAGAACAGGACACAGAATCTCTGCCAAACAAAAATGGAGCCAGTTTAGCTATCATTAAAACTCACTAGTTAGGTCAGTTATTTTCAGTCATTTGCTCATTTTCACTGTTTAGGGAGATATGATTATTTGCTAATTGTGTGTTGTGCGTTCAGTCGGTTGAAATTCATGTAGAAAAATCTTTGCTCGTTAAAATTCATAATGACAGCTCCATGTTGCTCTTAAATCTGCCTTGCAGTTACTGAATTGTAGTTTCTGTACATTGCACAGACATGGCAAATGAGGTGAAATGATGTGCAGTCAGAAAAAACTGAATGAGTACGTCTTGAGTTATTACTAGATGGTTGACAGACTGCAGATCATTTTAAATAACACTTGGCATGGAGATTCTTACTGAAAATTGTGCCCATTATGTTTTATAGAATTTAACATAGAAAAATTAAGAAAAAACACCCCAGCAACGTTCATAAAACTATGCCCTAAACCCACTCTGAACACCTCCAGAGCCCCTGTATGCTAAAGATGAAGGTCAAGTAATCGTCAACCCTCCACATTCCCTGCTTACATTTGGAAGATTGATTGATTCAGAGAGGAACATCAAATTCACAATTAAACCTGATTTCACTCTCAGCATAATGCATTAATGTAATCTATTAAAGGTCAATAATGCTGCAATATGAGTGTTGGTTCTCTGCTTTGACACTGACTTCTCAACATGGCAGAATATAATCACAGTGGAGGGAAAGCAATCACACATTCTGGAGGAGATTGACTATTCATTTTTCAAAAGTCATTTTCTCATGTGTCTGAATGACTTTGGGAATACATTTTCTCCCTCAGCCAACAAATATAGATTGTCAGCCCTATTTTCATCAGAGGCGAAGAAAAGGTTTTTGGCAAGGTGTACTTTCCAGCTGATTTTTCATATTCATATCATCGGGCTCTCAAATCTATTTCTTCATTTGCGATGCGTCCCGGGGTGAATGTGTCTCGCTGTTCATTACATGTAAATAGATTTCTACAGAGGAATCAATACTGGCCTGATGAAGCAGCTCTCGCTCCTTCTCTCTCTCTCTTTCTCACACACAGAGAGAATTATTATGATTATATACGCGTGTGTGTGTGTGTGTGTGTGTGTGTGTTTATGTGCCGCATTTACAAATAATATACAGCAGAACAGAATGCAGTACTACAGTAAAAATGAATGGATCTATACGCTATTATTACTCATAACACCCCACAGCTTTAAATGATCTGTATTATATTAGTTATATAAGTTAATTATTATAATGTAATATTTGGTGTCCTTGTTACACATTACATGTACTAACTATTATAATAACAATAAATTATGCATAATTACATGCAAGTAACACTAAGCCAAACTCTAATCCTAACCCTAACCATATAGTAAGTACATGTAGTTAATTAATATTACTCAGTACTTAAATATATAATTACACTGTAATAAGGATGCCTTAAAATAAAGTGTTTTTTGTGCGTGTGTGTGTGTGGGATGCTACAACTATCCTGATTATAAATATATTGTAACAATATTTAATGTAACTTCTATGTGAAAATGATATCACTGCAAAAAATATAATTAGTTTTTACAGAAAAAAAAAATGTTCCATTTAAAACCTGTTAAGTGGTTAACAGTTGCTTTACCATATACAGTGAAAAACTGTAAATGGATTAACATCACACTATATATAATTTTATTTATTATTTATTTATTATGTATAGAATTTAACTGTAAAATACCTTTTAAGAAGCTTTAAAAATGTGAAGGTTTTACAAGTACATGAATTACCAAAATACTGTGTGATACTGTGAGACACATCACATGTGATTTTAATTACTGTGTTTATGATGCTGTGCTCTGTCTATGTATGAGTATTGGCCATGTTTCATTAACAGTCTGCTTACCGTGATCTCTGATTGATCATGTGGCTTTCTGTTTTACAAGCTGTATTACTACACTGTATTACTATGGTGTACTAGCTTACTCTTGTACTGTGAGCATTGCTGGTTCACTGCTTCAGATGTCCCTCCCTTGTAAGTCGCTCTGGATAAAAGTGTCTGTTAAAGCACTAAATGCACATCTGAGAGCCTTTCATTAGTTCGTGGAGATCAGCGTGATTTTGAAGCTTGATGATGGCAGGCAAATCAGACGTCCTGATATTTCAAGGGCAATCAGTCGCAAATCTTATTTGTCCCACTTTATTTGATGCCTCACATTCTAGTCATACATAATATATGAAACACATACATATATACTTTTTAACCTTTGCATAAAGAAATTTTATTTGTTTCTACATATTCAGTATCAGACCTGTAGTGTTTGGTTTTAAGAATGCACACCATTTTTCTTGCAAAAATGTTTCCTTATTTCTATGAAAAACTTTTGTTGTGCATCCTATCCAATCACGTGCTGAAGCCTCGGTCTCAGGAGGAGTTGTGAAGAGGGTCTGATAGTAGAGCCGTGAGGAGAGAGAGAGGGTAAGACAGGAGGACATTGTGTGGAGCCTGTGGGGATGAGACACATTATGTAACCTCAGCTTCTGCTCACATGCCAGCCAGTGTGACTCCCAAATATCTGCAGAAAACAGCGAGGAGAAAAGTGGGGCGGAGGTGAAGCGAGGGAGGAGCTGAGCGTGTGATGCTGCAGGGACAAACACAGACACACGTTGTGCTTTAGATGTACTGATGTGGTCATGGCCAGCGTTATGATGTCCCCATGAAGCCCCAAAATCCTCTGCTTGTTTATTTTGCAGATGTTTTGCAGGATGTGCTCTTTCACATGCAGTGAACTGGGACAGACGCTGTTGAGCTGCAAAAAGGACAAAAGGCACCATTCATGAAGTGAATTTCTGTGGAAACCTTTCATGCGGCATTATTTCACACGCTGTGGCATTGAATTGGTTTTACAAGCAATTTAGTGTGAGTCCCAGGGAGTTCTGTACAGTAACATGGGGTGAGTAGTAACCAGGGAGCTCTTAAAGCCTGGAGAACATTACACACAGCAAGCTCAGAACGGTAACATTTGATTTCATCAGAATGCACAGCTGCTTTTGAATGGCCATCAGTGGAGAGAGATACTCTTTGCTCTTGGAAGATGCAGTTACAACATCAACCAGCAGGAGCTAACTGGAGCATGTTCTCTAACCAACGCTATCTCACGGCAATTCGTACGTATTTTACGAGGTGGCTAATTCGTACGAATTCGTACGACCTCACTCGTACGATTTAGTACGATTTGTCTAAACCCCAGTGACGGGTAGGTTTAGGGGCGGGGTTAGGTGTAGGTCATTCGTACAAATTCATACGAATTGGCAACTCGTAAAATACGTACGATTTGGCAAAAATCGTATGAATTTGTACGAGTGAGGTCGTACGAATTCGTACGAATTAGCCACCTCGTAAAATATGTACGAATTGCCGTGAGATCGGGCTGTCTCTAACATGTTTAAAACATCAGTATTTTCAGATGTATTTCACAATAACTCAAAGAGACAGCACAAGTGTTTACTCACCTAAATGCAGACATTAATTATAGACCTCTGTTGTTTTTATACGCAGCTAGTTATAAATACTATAGGCTAAAATGGTTAACTTAACCTTAACCCTGCATTTTCTGCATTTTACAATACAAAAACAAAACAAAACAAAGAACCCTAGGTGTTTCACCCATGTTTTGGATTACAAATTGTCTTGTGGTTTGGGATTGAAGGAAATTGCATTGAGACTTAATGGAAAACGTAATGGTGATTTTCTGCCAGGACATTATCATTTTTCTTCAGATTGTTTTTTTTTTTGTTTGTTTGTTTTGTTTGTTTGTTTTTCTTAAGGTGTACAATTCTATTTTCTACCATTTCTGCAAATGATGATGTCCCCAAAAGGGTTCTGTCATATTTAGATCACTTTTTGCACACAATTTTGTCTCCAATATATGGCAAGAGGGTGTATACACACATACACATACACACACACACACACACACACACACACACAAACGTTTTAGAGCTGTTAGCTGTTTATGTTTTTCTTCTATATTTAATTTCCCAATTTGTTTTGAAAGGATGTTTCCTATATGTTTGCCATTTTAACTATGTTCCTATTTTGCTGTATTATTTAATAATAATAATAATAATAATAATAATAATAATGAAAGACTTACTTGCATAGTTTAGGGATAGGATTAGATTTCTGCAGTAATTTGTAACAGAAAAATATCATGAAAATTCCCCTGTTCTCCCAGAGAAGCAAATTCCATTAGTCATCAGATTCATTATAAATTAGATTAATTCTAATAATATTAATATGTAATTATTAATATAATTAATATAATAATATTTCCCAAACATGCATTTTGCATCACCTGTTAAAAAAAATTAAACACTCATAACATTTCCTGTAACTCAAAGAAAGTGAATAAACAGACAAAAAAAATGTATTTTAAATTTAATATACATTTTTTAACATTATACTGTAAAATAGGACATATATTAAATTAATTAGATGAGAATATACAGCAACAGCATTAATAATATTTTTGCTGGTAAGGCAGAGACACAATGTATCCAGCAGGTGTCACCATTGCTTGTGTTGTTGAGCATGAGAGAGCCTGATAGAGAAAGATGGGTTGGAATGAAGATCTAAAGCAGGCATCCTCAAATCTGGCCCACTCCTGCAGAGTTTAGCTCCAACCCTAATCAAACACACCTGAGCATGCTAATCAGAGTCTTCAAGATCATTAGAAAATCACAGGTAGGTGAGTTTGATCAGAGTTGGAGCTAAATTCTGCAGCAGATTGGCCCTCCAGGGAAAGATTTGAGGAGCCCTGGGCTGCGTTCAGCCCCGAAAAAACGGTGCAAAACGTTTATTAAACGGAAACGGTGATGCGTTGAACACTCTGTTCTGACGACGCAAGAGTTGCAACTATGGCAGCTGAGAGGGCCATTCTTTGTGTTCTTTTTGAAGAATTTTCAGAGCCTGATGAAATCGGTATAAATACGTGTTTAATACTGCAAAATACGCTCAATGTTACAGTCACTGCCCTTGCCGTCCAGAATAAAAGAGAACATCCCAATCGAGTGAAGGGATTTGTGGAAACTGTGGTTCCTAATTATTGTGATCCAACATTTGCCTCGCATTTCAGGATGAAAAGAAATTTCAGGTGAAGGATAATCCACTTCTTACCTCCGAGACTGTGTTATGATCTATATGACCTTATTATTTTTATTGTGAGTATTAGGCTTATCATTATTGCTGATCACTGTTGTTGTGCTATGATATTGTAATATTTACCATTATATAATAAGAGGAGCATAGAAAAGTTTATGAAAGTGTCACTCCACAATACAATAAAATATATAAATATGTACAGTATTTTTATGTTACATTAATCAGTAGCACACCTTCCTAAGGAAAGGATATGGACCAGAAGACATTGCAATTACTACATATTTAGACAGACTTAAAGAAGTTCCAGATCTATACTTGTGCTCTTATTATTTCAGTTATTTTGCCTTTAATGTAAATAAACATGTGCAAACAATATACTTGCTCTTGTGAATTTATTTTGATTACATTTACTTACAAATTCATCATCATCATGTTGATATGCTATGTTACTATAAAACTCTTACGACAAACATGTCTTCTAATATCTTCAATTGTTGCGTATACCGAGCTGCAGCGGACACATATTAAATGACTTCACTTGGACCCATTGTGCGAGCTGTCTCTTTAATACCGCGTGGTTTATATACATGTTGCTGCTGGGCTGACATTTTTGACACACCCACCAAACAAGAGAAAACGTATCTCAAACCCCATTGCACACCGTTTCCAGGAAACATGTCATTCAACCCAGAAACCGTAGCAAAACGTTGGGCACCGGTGTGAGCCTGAACGTGCCCCTGGTCTAAAGTATATTAAAGGAGTAGTTTATACAAACATGAAAATTCTTCTATGTGATTGTCTTTCTCGGAGTGACACAACAGATGTTTTCCATATTTTCCATTTAATGAAAGAGTATAGGGATGAAAGCTGATGAGCCTCAAAAATTAGCCTCTTAATTTTTTTATTTTTTTTTGTCACTTACCAAACATTTTGTTCTTTGTTGTAGCTCTCAAATCTCATTTGCACATGCATATACAGTATATTTGAATATGGCATGTTTGTGTGGTTTGACATCAGTCATCACCAACATGAAAAAACAAATGATGTTAGAAGTCCAAACTGGCAGAGCATGCTCGGATGAGCCAAATTTGACCCTGCATATGGAGTACAAACTTTAAACGTACAATATGAGCTTGAGTAAACAATGACAGAATTTGTATTTTTGGGTTAAGTGCATATAAAAAGAATTTCTCTAACACCTTATAATAAGGAGTAGTTTAATACAAGTGTATTGCACCTGTGGTAAAAATCACTTTAATGTCCAGCCTCCAGTGGCTGATTATGGTTTATGGTTGCCAAGCAACAATGTCACTTGGTGCATTAATATAAAATTCAGATGATGTCTGTTGTGTTCAAAAGTGTGCATTTATTTGACAGTGATCTAAATGAATTCTCAGGACGAGGGAAGAATTCTGAACATTGCTGGAGTAAGATAGCTACTAAAATAGCCATATGTAATTTGCTTATTCTTGCAAATAGAATCCTCAGTGAAAAGTTCTGTGATGAATATTGTGCTCCTTTCATTCCCTTCATTCTCTGTTTTTCCCCAAATTCTGCAATTCATGAATGGCAGACAGAGTGGCCGCCCCCAGACGGAGACAGGAGGGAAGAATAGCACATTTGTCACTCTCTGGCACTTTGCATGAATTGGGTACAAAACATAGGGTGAGTTTTGTCATTTTTACAGCTGAAATCACATATAAATGCAGTTTAGTCTGTGCTATTGTGCTGTTTTGATTAAAAGAAGCATTAATTAGCATAAAACAAACAAAGTTCCACTGAAATGAAAATCCACAAGAAATGGAAACAGGTTTGACAGTAACTGGGCTGCAGATTGATCTTGAATTTAGCTGTAAAATCCAAATATATTTCCTTGGCTGAATGTAATTGGAATTATACATTGGAAATGGGCTTTCTACTATTAAATTAAAATGCAAATGTCACTTGTGTAGAAGAAACATAATGCAATTGAGCAAATCCAATACAGCTAGCAACAGCACATCACACAGCCAATGCATCCCAGTTTCAGAAATATCAATATCAACAAAACTTTATATGGTGTTCCAAAATGAACTACTATACTTTTTAAATATATAAACTGAGTAAGACTGTTTATATGATCATTTTTCATTTAAATAACCCCTGAGAGTTGGATCTTGATTAATGTTGTTAATGCTTCAATATGAAATGCTTGATAAATGCTTGAAATATTTCCTCACCATGCTGTTGAAAGAGTCCAATGATGTCACTTCCTGGGTGACACAGTTTTATGAAAAATAGGCACAGAAAAGACACATAAACATATCCAGGCTTTCCGGGTGATCACACCAAGCACTGTGAGAAGAACATGTAAGCACTTTCAGAGGTTCTGCAGACAGAACAGACTGGTCTGACTGAGCCGTACTGTGTGGAGTCAAGGTCATTTGGGCTGCTAGTAAAAGGGTTACAGCCGAAAACAAACAGCGGCTTTGATAGCGTCTGAATCTCTCTGAATCATCTGTGTTTTGTTGCAAGCTGTGAAAACAGTGCTACGGTTAAACCATCTGCACATTGTCTTAGCTGCCGTTTGTCAGCACGCTCCGCTCTGATTGGCTCGTGCGCGATCATACCAGCCAATGACAGAATGCACATCACTGGATCCTATTTTAATCTCAGTTCATCACGTAACGGCCATTTCATTATGAATATAGCAGCATGAGTACTATGACGCACTTCATACTGTGCTTCATTTCCTCTCAGCATGTATGGGTTGTATTCATTCATGAGGAAACTTAATCCTGCTAATATAAAGTCTATGAGAATTTGCAACAAAGCTCAATCTTCAGGTAACGGAAAAGGACCTCCAAAGACGTTTCTATACATGTAGTCATAAGAAACAGATCAACAGTTAGCAGCTTTTGTTGACCTTATCTACTGTATGTCAGTGAAATATAATCGATGATTCTAAATGTAGTTTTAAATCATGTAGTTAAGGACATAATGTTTTCATTTGCATTCACAGTCTTGATGGGGTCTTTGATCAATCAGACGTGTCCGGACACTAGTGCCTTTGATTACTGGCAATGGGCCTTTAGCATGTTCCCATAATGACAAGCAATTTCCCAGGAGCTGCTATTGTATCTCACATGAGATGCATTAAACATATTTCAAAGTTGTGTCACAACTGAGTGCCACACAGTGCTGGTCTATGCATCAGTCCCAATTAACCTTTTGATGTATCATACATATTACATATAGAGGAAATGATAGCTAATTTTGCACACAGAGAAGTCGTCACAGTTGTCATAGAGCTTGTTTGACATTTTTGAGTCGAAAGTCCAGTTACACAAATATGTGTTTTCTCTAGCAGGAGTTTTGCATGTTAGCTTCAAAAATATTTTTAATTTAAAGTATTTGTAATACTTTGTCCTTAGTGCTTAGGCTTCAGAAAAAATTCATATAACCACACTGACATACATTCACTCAAGTGTTCTTAGAACAAGTGTTTTTTTTTTTTTTTGTCAGTTCTGGGCAAATAAATTGAGATTACAATATTTGTTGGCCAAAGCTTTGTTTTGTTTTCTCCCATGTATTAGACTTAATGGAAAAGGTGAATGAATGATGACATTCAAATCAACTGATATTCCATTGAAAAACAAACAGCCTTCACAGAGACTGAGTGCAAATGTAGTTGTCTCCTGAGAATGACCTCGACTCTGAAACTCTGAAGTGCACATTTCTGAAATGGCTAACTGACCTTCAGATGTGCTAGAAACCCAGTTCTAGAATTTTTTTTGTTAGTGGTACATGTTTAAAAAGCCAATAATGCAACAACAAACGCAGGACTGGAAGTAACTGGAAGGAGTGAAGCGAAGAAGAAGCAAGTACAGGAACTGAATTTTAAATGCAGTGGGATCATCTGCATCTGTTTGAACTTTTGTGAATGGCCTGGAACACATGCAGCCAATTAGAACAGAAACTTTGACATGGATAAAGCTGTGTGTTCATATTGTGTGAAATGATCCAGGTTTTCATGTAAACAAAGAATTTCGCATAAAATTCAAGGCACGTGAATATCAAGAACTGACTGTTCAACTGCTGCTAATAAATCCCAGCACTTGACAGGTGCCATTGTTACAAAATAATCGTAATTCACTTCAGCTGTCAGTGGTTTTACAGTTTTTCTCAACCGATTTGACACATTTCTAAAAATGTAATTGCTCTCAAAACACTTAACACAGCATCTAAACACATTCTTACCTAAACAGTAAAAAAGTAAATACTACCATTAAAACTACAACTAGTGTTGTACTTATGTATACTCTGTGGAAAAAAATGTTTGCCCCAGTTTGATAATGAAGTGTATCTGGAGCGCTTGCATTTACAGTTGATAAGATGTACTGAGTGCATCCACAACTGCACATGGGAATCCAAAAATACATGTAACAGGTCCACACATCAATTCATGAATCCACACGCTGGAAGAATACACAAATACACTGTTTCCTTTGCTCACAATCTGTATGGTTAAGTATGGGTAATTGCATGCACAAATAAATACTGAGCGATTTGAATTGGTCTTCTGAAGTCCCAAGAAAGCATATGCTTTAGTTAAAATAGGTTTAACCAATAGGAGCATGTGATGTTTACAAAGAGCAGCTGTAGAGAGTAAATTGTCTCTTCATGAAGTGGGCGAATCTGAGTGGTAAATGGATAAAATGGATAATAGATATAGATCTTAGCTAGTTACACAAAGAACCAGAGTAAGTGTTTCTGAGATGTCCAATCACTGCTGTGGATATGGCCAAAGACATGTCTACCAAATCCAGCAGAACTGTGCAATCAGCACACTGCCAACTGATCTGAATTATATGTGTCTGCTAAATGACAGGTACCAAAGCCGGTATTTATAGGATGGTTTCTCAGAAACATCTTGTATCTAAGGGTTCGTGGAAGGTTCAACTTGATGTCAACAAACCTGGCAAAACCTAGAACCCTGACAAATTAAGAAAAAAACATGGTCTGTCGAGTTGTCTTATTCCTGGGCAGGTTTTCATTTAAAGGCAGCAAAGGGAAGGCTTCAAAACACATGAAGACTGTTTTCAAAAACATAGTGAGCTACCTCACTGTCTACTGCATTAACAGGCAGCATCCTGAATGAGATCATGGAGCCTCATGAATGACAAGTTTGTTTGTACTTAAAATATGCCATCATCGTATAAATCATTCCCTTTATTTTTAATGTTAAATTCATATGTTATGTGAATATGTTTCATCTCATGTTTTATATGAGAAACGTACAGGTCATGGAAAGGCAATGTGCTTATTGCTAAAATCACAATATGATACTGACAACATCACATAAATATTCATTATATCAAAACAAGGTAACAATTTATAATAAATTTCATTAATTCGTCATTAACAAACATTATATAATGCTCAACAGATCATTCGTTAATATATATTCAAATAGCTAGAAACATGAGATAATGTGCTTGATAATGTTTACTAATAAACTTATTAAACACTATTAACAAATCATTATTTCATGTAAATTAAAATGCTTACAAATGTCATTAAACTTTCAATTCATAAGATCATGCACTTCTTGAAAATCTACAAATGATTTTAACAGATGTTATATAGTGATTAAAAGCTTTTGTTAATGCACAACACTTTTGCTACTATTGAGGTGTGATGGGGTAAGGTTAGGGACAGGTTTGGTGGTATTGGTAGGTTTACGGTTTGGGTAAGGAGTCAGAAGTGTACAGGGGTCAGTTTGATTACTATGAGGGAACATGGTTCAATCTGTTTATATTACATATTTTTGATAAATAAACTAAATGTTTTCTTGAAAAATTAGTTTTCTCCTGTTGATATATGATTCAAGGAATATCCTGTTTAGTCAGAAGGCCTCTTGGTGGGATCATTCATAAATTCGGTCTAAGGTTTCATTGTTATGCTGACGATACGCAGATCTACTGTATGTCAGCACGCACTCTAATCCAAACTTTGCGATTACAGCTCTTACTACTTGTTTGGATGAAATAAAAGCATAGATGCATGACAATTTTCTCAAGCTTAATGAGTCAATAACAGAACATTTTTATTTGTCGGTATGCCAACAGCTTTCAATAGTTCTAATTTGATTACTGATTGTGATTTAGTTACTCTGTCCTCTCAAGTGCACAATCTCGGCGTCTCGAAAACTGTTTTTCCATCTAAGAAATATCCCCAGACTTCGACCTTCCCTATCATTGCCTGATGCAGAAAGGCTTATTTATGCTTTTATGATGTCAAGGCTTGATTATTGCAATGCATTTTATTTTGGACTCCCTGATAAGTCTAGAAAATTGCAATATATTAAGAATTCAGCTGCTCGGGTACTGACATATACAACTGCCTGTAGCATATTTCTCCGGTACATTAGAACTTGCATTGGCTTCCTATACAGGCACGTATCGAATTTAAAATACTGCCTTCAGTCTCCACATCCATCAATGAGCCTTGGGCGCCCTGACGCCAGTTCACCGCTTGTCCTTTCATATACCACTTTTGATCACTTTTGATCTTTTTGGGTCTCTGCAAAGGGTCACTTGCCTTTGCCTTCATTTTAAGATATGTGTCCAATCGATTGAGAAAAACTGTAAGATATCCTATGATTATGCTGCCTACCATGCGGCTAAGGCTTCATGCTGGGCACGTACCTATGCTGCCTACAGGGGCAGTTAACTAGGCGGTGGAACAGAGCAATTATATAATGTGTCAGCTAGATGTGTGGTGGTGTCAGGAGTCACTGATGATTGTGCTGTTTGGTCATATGATAGCCCAGCAACATGTGGCCTCTCTTTTGGAGATGCTCTGATCCATTCGTCTAGCCATCACTATTTGGCCCTTGTCAAAGTCACTCAGATCATTTTTCGCTTGTCCATTTTTCCTGCTTCCAACAAACAAAGTTCAAGAACTGACTGTTCACTTGCTGTTAATATATCCCAGCTCTTGACAGGTGCCATTGTAACGATATAATGATTATTCACTTCACCTGTCAGTGGTTTTACAGTTTTTCTCTACCAATTTGACACATTTCTCCAAAGTAATATAATTGCTCTCAAAACACTTAACCCCTCAGCCAAACCTTAAAATTATCCCTTTTTCACCCTTGTGAAAACATAATTGCCCCTTTAAACTTAAAATCTGGTTGTGCCACCTTTAGCAGCAATAACTGCAACCAAGCCCTTCAGATAACTGGAGATCAGACTAATGAGACCAATCTGGAAATCAGACCAATCATAACGACAAATCCACCATTTTGTCTGACAAACAAATCAGACAGGAGAGTAGACTAACTTTGGTGGATTTAAACTTGAAAAATGCTGTGTATTGACATCTTTCCATGGTTGAAATAAAATACCTTCTGATATTCATTCATGTTTATTTCGCACTTTAAGTATATATATGAAAAGGCGCAACAGTGATCTGTCACGACACATTAAAGAGCCACAAAATGGCATTTATTGTTTGAATCTCTTACAAAATGATAAAATTTGAAGGCTGAGACTTTGTTTCATAACAGAAGTAAGCTGCTCAGTCTTGTCTGTCAGCACATTGTCAGTTTCCTCTTTGCTCCATGAAGTGTTTTTCACTGCGTGAGAACATACCTGCAAACATGTCCTTGCGGGGCCCATGGTGGCTTTTTGCGGGCACAGTGGGCTAGGGCCAGCCCACACCAAACCTAAACAGGCCCAGTGTGAGCTTGCCCAAGTGAGGCCCACAGGTTTGGGCTCACCGCATGCTCTCTGTGAGAAGGTTTTCTTCCTTACCACTAGGGGTGCTAGGGTGTTTTAAGTTTCCTTAAGTAAAGCCATGTAGTAGAGGGAGTTAGCAATAACAAGCAGCATTAGCCAGCATGGCTCACCTGCTGAACACATTGTGCTCTTTAGGAAATGTGTCATTTCAAGCCCAGTCTAAAGTAAGGAGTTGATGTTTTTTTGCAGAGATGTTACATGTACAGTATGTATGGCCTATGTTTGGATTGATGCTAAGAGTTTATGATAGTGTATTTGTATGCATTTTAGAAGGACTCTTTATTGGTGAGGTTACCACATCATGGTCCAGTTTGAATATGGATTTAAAGTTATTTTTGATGTGAGACCATATTCTGGACTATTTTTGACTCTTCCTGGTTAGGAAGAGTCTGGTGTTTGAGAGCTGTGCCGTGTTTTCATTACAAGAGGCTGGATTATTCATTTGCTATCAGCCAACTTCAGATACGGTCAGTGTTTGGACATTGATGTACTACAGATAAGACTTTTGCAAACATCAACTTTCACATGACGAAATCCTATAATCTTACATTGCATTGTTTGCTTTATTTATTTATTTATTTTTTTTTTACTTTTTTGTATTTACATTTTTGGCTATATGTAGCTGTATTAACCTGAATTGAATTTTCTATTTTGTATTTAATAAATCCATTGATTTGAAATACCTTTTCAAACATTAGTTTATGTTATATTAGTGGTGACTGCAAACAGATGTATTGTTATAGATCAGGGGTGCCCAATCCTGGTCCTGGAGATGTACCTTCCTGCAGAGTTCAGCTCCAACCCTGATCGAACACAACTAATTAGGATCTGATGGAGCCCTTGATAATTACAGACATGTGTGTTTAATCAGGGTTTGAACTGAACTCTGTAGGAAGGTAGATCTCCAGGACCAGGATTGGACATCCCTGTTGTAGATTGATAGTGTGGGCTAAGTGAGGACTGCCCGTGCAGGGCCAGCGCTAAGGGGCCAACATTTTGCCAACGAGCAAATTCTCAGGGGCCCTGCGTTGGCAGCCCGCTGGGGGCCCTTAAGCTAGCACTATGTGGGCCCGTAAAGGGCCAGTGCAGGCTTGTTTGCAGGGATGATGTGTGGCGTGAGAGCAGCATGGCTTGTCGGACATAGTGGCAGTTACTAATGGTGGTGGGTCTCTGCAAAGGGTCACTTGCCTTCATTTTAAGATATGTGTCAAATCGATTGAGAAAAACTGTAAGATATCCTATGATTATGCTGACTACCATGCAGCTCAGGCTTCATGCTGGGCACGTACCCATGCTGCCTACAGGGGCAGTTAACTAGGCGGTGGAACAGAGCAATTATATAATGTCAGCTAGATGTGTGGTGGTGTCATGAGTCACTGATGACTGTGCTGTTTGGTTATATGATGGCCCAGGAATATGTGGCCTCTGTACACAATGAATGGTATAAAAACTTTCTCTTCTTGAATGGACATTATTTTCATTTTCCAAGTGTGGAAACAAGTGTGGTCACACGTCATTGAGCTCCAAAAATAAGTTACATTTGAAAGAAAAGTATAAACCATTTGACTTGTGAATTATATTCCAAATTTCCCAGAAGCAATATAATAGCACTGTATGAGCCATCATTTGCATTTAGATGACAAAAATGATGAATGGATTTTCCTACTGTCATCACAATTCAAGTCTGAGGAACCACCTTTATGTTTTTGTTAGTGAAGTGAAGTGATGAACAGCACAAAGGCCTCTTGAGACACGTTTTTAGAGTTTAATGTTTTTACACAGCAGCTTATAAATGCAAGAGGTCATCATATGAGATGCTGAAATACAGCAAGACAAAATGCAAAAGCCAAAGACAGCAGCATGTGCACTTAGACCAAAAAGTAAAAAAAAAAAAAAAAAAAAAAAAAAAA
>JAFVLL020044264.1:0-12366 GCA_021397915.2 Tor tambroides | reverse complement strand
TGAAGGTTCATTTTTGCGCGTGTGAAATAACATAATGTGCTCGTGAGCATGTCTTACACGCTCATAACTTTTGACTAAAAAATAACGCCATATCAAATACACTGACACTCAAAGCTCTTCACTACAACCCGTCAAAATAAAAGTCCGCTTTTTAACTCGAAGACAGAAATTACGATTGTATTATGATGTAGCCTACTTCTAAAATAATAATAATAATTTATAGAAACTTTTAAGGCATATTATTTTCCCCTCATTTTTATTTAGTAAATATCTGTTGTGCAGCCCTTTATGAAAACATAAAAGGATAAGTTATTTTCATTTGATTACATTTTAAAACATTAAATAAATTAAATTGTTAAATTAAATTTTTAAAGCTTTATGCATTCATTTCATTACCACCATTTTTGATAGTATATTTGTATTATATCAAGTACAGAATCCAGAAAAATTAAGTCAAACCAGAATTTATGAATTGTTAAGAATTATTAATGATAAATATGTTGTTAAATTAATATATAATCAATGATGAAATTTACTTGTTTTTGATTAATGAAATCTGAATAAACATGCTTTCAAACATTTGTTCAACCAAAAAAAAAACCTGTTATGATTGTTTAATACCGTATACCGTGAAACCATGATATTTTGTGAGACGATTATCATACCGTGAAAATCTCATACCGTTACAACCCTATCAGCAGGGCGTGTGCCCATTTAAAACCCCGTAGTACTTTTCAAAAAATGTCTTCCAGAGCTGTTGGTCAACTGGATTTAATTTGGAAAAACATTCAGGGGTGTATCAGCTGAATGTTCTTGAGCTTGAATTGAACCAAATTTTTATTAATAAAACATCCAAATAAATATAAATAATAAATCAACACAACTTTATACAAACCCAAAGCAACTTTAAGATAGGTACAAGTGGAAATATAACACACAAGACCTTTTTTGTAATCCATATTAAGAAAGCCTACTATAATTAGAACTTTCAAGACCCAACTCATATTCTTGTGAAGCATAATGACTCTGAATCAAAGGCAAACTGAAATTTAATATGTTTTTCATTCTGCTAATACAATATGAATCAAAAATGGTGGCACACTACATTACATCTAACATCCTTGGATATCATGATGACCTTCATATGGTGTGAAAGAACCAGTATTTGTCTGGGCTGTGTATGCATGAGTTGACCAATGATTTAAATTTCAATCTAAAATATTGTACCGCTTCAGAAGACCCATTTGTGCTGCTACATTTGCAGGAATAGCAATTCATCCAAAAATGAAGAAATATAGTTAAAAAACCTTTCAGAAAGTGATGGTTTACATCTCGCATAAAACTAAAACCCATCAGTTAAATAAATGTGAATTGTACTTACTTCATTTTTGACCCGTATTATTGCAGCCATTTTATTGACTTTGACATCCCAGCACTCCATGCTGCCTTTGCTTGGAAAAGATTGATTTCAAAAACATATGCAAGTATGAGTTTCAAATTAAAAAACGTGAGGAGCAAATATCAGTCTGAAATGGTAAATAATGTTAGCAAAACAGCCCTCATAAATGCTCCTCGAGCCACTTTGTTTAACTTCGGCTGCATGGATATGCTAGATGAAACTGACGAAGCGGATCATAAATAATGATTAACACAAAGTTTAAAACTATTGTAATATAGTGAATGGGTGGGTTTATCTTACCTGTTGCTTTAGTTTCTGTGGCGTGAGTGTCGGTTAGATCTGTCAGCTGTCTTCCTGGTTTAAAAGACAAAAATCACCATACTTGTTTGTCTGTGTCCGACTGAGAAAGAAAATCACAAATTTTTGTTTTTTTGTTTTTTTCCCACTGACAAACTGTGGTGTAAAACACTGCATTTTTAACACTTGCCGTTGATAACTTTGATGTAATGGCATGTTAGTTCCTCTTTGCATTAGCGTTGCTGAGCTGGTTAAAATAATAAGATACGAAAATAAATCATAAACGTTCAAAAGTGCTTTAAATAGGAATAAAGAAGCTTGAAATGCTTACCTTTTTCTTTTCATGACTCTTTGAGTGAGCTCAGCTCAGCTGTGATTGGACGGGCTGACATCATGGGACTGACTAGAAAACGGCCGCGGTTTTTGAATCTTTTTAGGAAACACACTAAAAATATTTTAAATTTTTTTAAATAAATTTAGTAAATTCAATTAATCATTTTCCCAGTGAAATATAGTAAATATTAGTAAATATATAAATACTGATATATAAATATTAAATATATTTACTATTGTTTATGTATTTATTTGATTAGCTTTTAATGTAAGCTGCAATAAAATTGATTGCAGCCACTTTCCTTAAAATTTAGTAAATTCAATTAATCATTTTCCCACTGAAATATAGTAAATATTAGTAAATATATAAATACTGATATATAAATATTAAATATATTTACTATTGTTTATGTATTTATTTGATTAGCTTTTAATTAGTTATAACCTACAGCCCTATACTCTATAAACATATTTTCTCCAAAACCATTATTTAAAAGAAAAGAAAAAGTAAGTAAAAGAAAAAGGTTGTTTCAAGTCTGTTCAATGCATTCATGTTTGAACAGGAAACCTGGTAAATGGCGTTAAATCAAAAGGAATTGTTTAAATAAAGTGAACAGCATCAAAAATCTTTTTTTTTTTTTTTTTTTTTTTTTTTCAGTGAGCAGTGTTCTTTATCATTCCTGTAATAACATGACTCTTAAAAAGATAAACAAATCTGTTGTTCAGTTAAATGATGGAACATTCTGTGAAATTATGACCCTGGTGGCTTACACTTGAAAGCACAAGATGAAAACACATCTTTTGCATCCACCACAAACAGATTCTGTGTTTTAGCTAAAGAGTGTGCGTGTAGGAATTTTTTTTTTTTGTAGAGATGTTCAGCTAAATATATCCTTAACATTTACGTAGTGTCTCATAATGTATTTGCTGTCCATCCACAATCACTCAAATGGAAATGTGTAATTATTAGGTCTAAGGACAAACTGTATGTCATTCCACTTCCAAACAATATTGAAAGAGACTAAAAACTAATTCTGCAGCTTTATACAGATATCAATGCCAATTGTTGTTTTTCAGCTTTATTTCTCCATAAAATTTATAATGACGTTATAATAATGCAAGGATATAATATTAATGCAGAGTGAGTGAACTTCAGTTTTTGGCCTTGCAACATAGACAGTTACTTGACTGTACACTTTATAATGCATTCACTTTATTTATTTGCTTTATTTATTTGTCTTATTACTTTCTGAAAGCAATGTATGTCCAAGTAATGAAGTGAATTCCAAGCATGAAGAAGTAAACTTAATGTGGCTTAAACATACTACAACTTCAGGTTGTTTAATAATGTACTTTGAAAGCATACATTCAATGCATTGTTACAATGATAATTTTCAGCACACAGTTAAAAAAATATTCATAAAATATATTTAAGTAAAGTGCAAATAAATATGCTTATAAAAAATAAACAACTTTCAATTCAGGTACATTTTAGTCAAATATATTTTTTTAGAAAATATTCTACATTACAATTATTTTAAAGTGTGTTAAGTTGTATTGTGAAAATAGGCAAAAGCATGATGCTAATATATTTTTTATATATTTAAAGAGTACATTTTTTGTTAGTAAATTTGGAGTGTACTATTAAAACAGGGAATATACAGTATTACAAATACAATAAAGTATACTTTTTTCACTAGGGGGTTACAATTTTATCTCTAATAGTTTCAATCTTGGAAGTAAAGTAGTTCATAAAGTCATTACTACTGTGCTGCTGGGTAATGTCTGCACCTGCTGATGTTATATTTTTTGTCAATTTTGTTTTGTTATTTATTGAATAAATACTTGGGGTTGTGTTTGTTTTCTTCAAAAAGAGACGTAAAGTAAGCAGATCTAGCAGTTTTTAAGGCTTTCCTGTAGGAGAGAGTATTTTACCTCCAAGTAATACAAAATACCTCTAATTTTGTTGTTCTCCAGCTGCACTCCATTTTCCGGGCTGCTCTCTTTAGGGCCACGAGTGTGCTCATTATACCACGGTTTTGGACTCTTTTCCTTAATCTTCCTTAAGCGTAAAGGAGCGTAAAGTGCTAGAAAAGAGAGAGTCCATAGTTTCTGTTACATCATCGAGTTGATCTGAGCTACTGGATATCAACTGAGGTAAGTCAGGATGATTATTTATAAAGCAGTCTTCTGTGGTCAAGGTGATGGTTCTACCATATTTGTAACAAGGAGCTGGCTTTACAGCTTTAGCTATACAGTGAGGAAAAAAATTTATTTGATCCCCTCCTGATTTTGTACATTTGCCCACTGACAAATAAATGATCAGTCTATAATTTTAATGGTAGGTTTATTTGAACAGTGTAAGATGCTTATTTTAGCATCTTAGGGAATCGATTCTTAAAGATTTGATGTTGATTTCTTTAAATTGATCTGATTAAAGATTTATTTCTTACACCTTATCAATTAGACTTCCAGCGTCTTAGTCAAAGTTAGTGTGTCTTATCAATTCTGTTAGTATTACTTCGTGGCCAATGATAATACAAACAAAATGGTAATCTTATTAATTTTGAGCAAGGTAACAAAGATCAACAGCGCAAGGCAGTAACTGGTCAAGCACATAAACAAACACTGCTTTTTAAAATGAAACAAGTTTATTTGCTAACTGTTATTCTAAGAGTACATTAAACTAACCTACCACACACACACACACAAGTTTCAGGAAATGAGTTGCTGCGTTTGCATGAGGTCCCAAAATTCTAGTAAGTTATTTGCTACTAGTTCTTTGAACTCATCCTGAGAGAATCATAAAGCAGAGATTCTTAGCTTGTCATTACAGCTTGAAGATTAATTCGCCCAGTTTTCCAGCAAGACAGGAGATTTTGTTTGACAGCAGAGCGGGGTTTCCTTTCCTGGCTGAGGGAAGGGAATCCTGGGGCTGCAGATTGGCTGATGATGGGTCATGGATGACATCCTTTTGGGAAAGCTTGGTGATGAATGGGGGTTTCCTTGTGATGCAGAAGCTTTGGCAGTTCTTCTCAGAATTTCTTTGTGCAAAGACTTTAGGCTTTTGAAGATCCCTGGCAGTCACGAAGTTTCAGCAAAGTGTTTGAGTTCTGGAGTCTTGCTCGCGTGATGTTACAGCGTGTGAGCGCTTTGTAGTGAGTTCAACAAGGCGAAAGAGCCAAAGATCGAGAGAGCGAGTGAGCGACGAAGGCTTTGTGTCCAGTTCTTAAGTGGGCTGATTTTGTCCATCCCTCGATGGGACCTTCCAATCAGTTTGTCCCTGCAGGGCAGGTCCACGCCCGTGCAGTTCCTTATCATGCATAAATCACATGCTACGTAATATTCCACGTGGGGAATATTTCTGCAAGTTCTGGTAATAACGTCTATAAAGTGTTATCACCCGAGTATGAACCATTTTTTCATTCATTTCAACGTTCTGCATTTGTCACGTCCATTAGTTCAAAACTAAACTTCACATATTTCACACAAACATGTTAATAGCTTTAACTGCTAAAAAAAGGGTTATACAACATTGATTAATCTTCATTGGTTACAATAACATATCAGTCATGTAGGAGGCATAAAATAAAACATTTGTGGATGTAGTTGCTCTGATTGTCTCTTGAAATCGTTTACTGAAATTTCCTGTTCATTAAAGAAAAGAGTTGAAAGCGCAGAAGAGCAGGAAGCGAGTCATGGGATAGTTAATTTAATCATCCTTTTCCGTTGGATATACCAGTTCCATACATTGCTTCACGAGACATCACAAGGCTTCTCTCAACCATGCGTCATGACACAGAGCTCTTTTAGTTCTTAATACAAAAGATCTGTGTGGTCTTCGGATTAGATTAGCTCTTTATCACTCCTCTGAGTAGATAGCGACGAGGTGCTGACAGGAAATCGGCTCATTGAACATTGACGTTATGTGATAGTGATTAGTCCTCATGATGGTTTAGGGGGAATCTTTAGATTCTTCTTGACTGGGTCTATTCAGAGAGGTCTTACAACAGTGAGAGACACAATAACAACAAAAATATCCAGAAAAACGGATTTCAAAAAAGTAATAAATTGATTTGCATTTTAATGAGTCAAATAAGCATTTGATCCCCTATCAATCAGCAAGATTTCTGGCTCCCAGGTGTCTTTTATACAGGTAAGGAGCTGAGATTAGAAGCACGCTTTTAAAGGGAGTGCTCCTAATCTCAGCTTGTTACCTGTATAAAAGACAGACTGTCCACAGAAGCAATCAATCAATCAGATTCCAAACTCTGCACCATGGCCAAGACCAAAGAGCTGTCCAAGGATGTCAGGGACAGGATTGTAGACTTACACAAGGCTGTAATCGGTGACAAGACCAATGCCAAGCAGTTATGGAATATACACGAAACTAGATAATGATCTGAGATATCGCTCTGCTGCAAAATTTCAATGCCACTGACATCAATAGAGTATGATTTCGACAATGAGTAGGTCCTGACACGTGTTGTTTAACACCAATAGAGTTTAGAATGTCTATAAATGCTGATCCCAATGAATCTTTTTCATTATCAACATGGATATTAAAATCACCAACAATTAGGACTTTATCTGCAGCCAGCACTAACTCAGATAGAAAATCAGCAAATTCTTTAATAAAGTCTGTATGGTGCCCTGGTGGCCTGTATAGCCAGTACAAACATCACAGGGGATTTAACACTTGTTTCTTTGGATAACGTTATATGAAGCACCATTACTTCAAATGAATTATACTTGAAACCCGACCTCTGAGAAATACTGAAAATATTGCTATAAATTGTAGCAACACCTCCCCCTTTACCTTTTGGACGCGGCTCATGTTTGTAACAGTAATCTTGGGGGGTAGACTCGTTTAAAGTAATGTAATCATCTGGTTTTAGCCAGGTTTCTGTCAAACAAAGCACATCTAGTTTATGGTCAGTGATCATATCATTTACAAAAAGTGCTTTTGTAGAAAGGGATCTAATATTCAGTAAGCCAAGCTTTATCATTTGTTTATCTGTATTATATCTGTTTTTTATTTGTTGAACATCAATTAAATTGTTACTCTTACTTTGGTTTGGATGTTTTCTGTTTTTTTCTAGTTCGGGGAAAAGACACAGTCTCTATAGTGTGATATCTAGGTGAAAGAGTCTTTATGTGCTGAGAATTAACTGACTTCTGTGATGTGAGGCGGCTAGCAGACGGACGGTTTAGCCAGTCTGTCTGCTTCCTGACCTGGGCCCCAGTTAGTCAAGTAAGAACTCTAAGACTATGTGCCATATTTCTAGAGAGAAGAGTGGCACCACCCCAGGAGGGATGAAGACCACCTCTTTTCAACAGGTCAGGTCTGCCCCAAAAACTCTTCCAATTGTCTATGAAACATATGTTATTCTGTGGGCACCACTTAGAAATCCAGCCATTGAGTGACGATAGTCTGCTATGAATCTCATCACCCCGGTAAGCAGGGAGCAGACCAGAGCATATTACAGTGTCTGACATCATACTTGCAGGTTCACACACCCCTTTAACATTATTTTTAGTGATCTCCGACTGGTGAAGTCGAACATCATTAGCTCTGATGTGGATAACAATCTTACTGAATTTACGTCTAGCATTAGCCAGTACTTTTAAATTTGCCAAGATGTCAGGCGCTCTGGCTCCCGGTAAACATTGGACTATGGTGGCTTGTGTCTCTATTTTCATGTTCCGTACAATAGAAATCGCCAATAACTAGAGCACTTTCATCAGGTTTCTCAGTGGGTGCGTCACTGACTACGTTTACATGCGCATGAATAATGCGATTATTTTCAATAATCAGAGTAAGGACTTAATCGCATTATGATGTTTACATGTCAAGAGCAAACCTCTTCACTCCTGTTTACATGCAATTTCCATTATTCTTATTATTCGCTAAAAATTGTGGTTATTTCTTTACTGCCATTATTCATATACCCCACTGAACAGCACAAATGATGGACTCAGAAAGAGCAGGTGTGTTACTGACCGCTGTTTTAATTTATTTTCGTCTAATGCAAAACACTTTTGTATGGTTGTATTCCATGCTTTTTTCGGCGCCATAGAAATGTGATGGCAATTTGTTTGCCTATGCTGCTGTCGTGTTCTGCTCGCCATTTCTGGATGAGGGTAAGGAACGGAGACTGGTGGCAGTGAGTTGTGTTTTCCCCAGAAATGCAATGCTTTCTTCCCCTCCATCATTTCTAATCTCCGTATTATTACAGGTGTGTGTCACGTCATTCATGTCACGAGCACATGCGTACTTACAGTATTTAAATCGAAGTATTGCGTTTACATGAGAAAGTTTAATCGCAATATTGCCAAAATCTCATTATAATCGCATTACGAGGGTGCATGTAAATGCACTCACTGAGTAGGGAGAACATGTTTGATGTTTTGATCGGAACGGAAGAGCAGTGTTTTAACCCACGACTATGCCGCCTTACAGTCACCCAGTTGCCTTGCTGCAGAGGCGCTGAAACCGGAACCGAACAATGTACAGGAGTCCCTGAGCCGCATCCAAAGCAGTATCTACAGCCCTCATATTCTTACTGTCCTCAACTAAAGTTTGGATGCGTGTCTCTAATTCTGAAATCTTGTCTGTCAGCCTAACTATTTCCCTGCATTTATTACATGTGAATCCCTTGCTGCTGACAGAGACAGATAAACTGTACATGTGGCAAGCGGTGCAGGTGACCATGCAAGGAGAAGCCATTACTCACCGTGATTGTAGAGTAATTCCGATTCACCACAGTTGTTTGATGGACTCGTAAAAAAAGGAGCAAGAGAGAGAAAAGAAGCAGAGTGAGAGAGAGAGAGAAGAAGCAGTAGAAAACCTGAATGGAGATGCGATTGACAAGCTAATAGGCTAACGGAATGCTAACGTGTTGCTACGCACAGCGCTCACGGTTTAGATTAAGAGATTGAAGGCGGTTGATGTCAAATTAGTCTTAAATCAGAAATATGGTGAGAATTAAATTATACTTTAGCGATTTAAACAACAGATAGAGTAAGATAGAGATTTCCTCAGATAAACAAAGCTACACGGAGCTACAAACAGCAGCACGGCAGGCAGGAACAGGAAGCGATCCAAGCATAGTTCAGGCAGACCACGGCGTGGCGTGAGAGCTCCCTAGTCTTTGGTGTAGGAGAAAAATATGAGCACAGTGTGTGATGTTCTTTAGATCTCTTCTAAACTTTAGAGGGGACAAATGTGAGAGATCCAGAGTCTCTAGTTGTGTATGATGTTGATGAGATCTTGTTTGAAACATTGGAGGAGACAAATATGAGACCACCAGTGTCTTTAGATTAGGAGAAAAATCTGAGCACAGTGTGTACATTTGTTGATATCTCTTCTACACCTTTAAAGGAGACCACTGTGACAGTGTTAGAGTTTTTGTCTCAGGAGACAAGTTTGAGAAGCAGGAGACTCAAGCAAAATTTTCCATTCAGTCTTAAAATAAACTCATTTCTGTCTAGGAGAAATATTTGAAATGTTAAAGAGATCTCTTTTTTTATTTTATATTTCTTCCCTCTGGTTAGCTTCAATATCAAGACAAAAGTTAAATAAAATGCTAAATAAAACAAAAAACAAACACTGGTACACTAGTGTTCCATTTATTAAAAAAGGTATTGCTTTTATACTAAACATCTTGCATATCTCAGTGAGACATATAAGATAATCACCCCTTAGTATCCTGAGTGTAGAGTAACCTCTGTCAGAGCCATAGGCTTGTGGGCAGCATGTTGACGTGACGGCGGAACTGCACCTCAGACAGCATGGGTTTGAATCCCAGCTAAAGGTACTTTTCTGCTCCTGTTCCCTTCTCACCTGTCCAATTGTTTTCTGTCTCCTACTGTCCTGACTGTTAAAGGTGAAAAACCCCATTGCAATAAAAAAAGCAACCTCTGAGCAGTAAAACATTTTTATAATGGAGTCTTGCAAGAGATTACAGCAAGACAATAAAGAGATCTCCCATGTTTCTCACACATTTCTCTCGCATTGTCATTATGGATTCCTTTTTTTCAGAACTTTCTCATGCCTCAGTTGTATCTATCTCAGTTGTATCTCCTAAGGATTTTTAGGAGAAACATCTGTTGAGACTAAAATGAAAAATACATGAGAATCACAACTAAGTCTCCTGAGGTTAGAAATGGCAACCACTGAGCAATAAAATATTCCTATAATGGAGTCTTGATAGAGATTGCAGCAAGGCAATAAAGAGATTCTGTTTCTTCCACCATATTCTCAATTTTGACTCTTTTTTTCTCAAATATTCCTCATGTCTCATTTGTGTCTACTTCTATTTCTCCTAAGGAATTTTAGGAGAAACATCTGAAATGCTGTTGATACTAAAATGCGAGAGATATATGAGAATCTCATCTAAGTCTCCTGAGCTTAGGCAACCACTGAGCAATATTTTTTTTTTCCTATGGGAAAACTGTAATAAGTAAAAAGTAATGTTTTTTTTCCAAAAATATAATCAAGTACAAGTAGTCAGTTTATGCTGTTCTTGAGTAAAGTACAAATCTCCCAGGATAATGCTTAAGCACAGAAATAAAGTAAAATTACTTAAGTAGTTTACATCCCTGACAATAGATGCATGTTATTATTAGACCATTATGATATTAGCAAAAATTAGCATATAAAAGGCAAAAAAGAATGAAGACATCTGTTATGTTCTAAACTCTAGCCCTGGAGGGGCACTTTCCCTGCAGAGTTTGGCACCAACCCTAATCAAACACACTTGAACAAGCTAATCAAGGTATTCAAGGATTAATAGAAAGTTACTGGTGAGTTTAATCAAGGTTAAACTTCACAGTAATTTGGACCAGAGTTAGAGACAACCAGAGCCGATCCTCCCTATACGCAGAATATGCAAGCTGCATAGGGCCCCTGAAACACCAGGGGCCACCTTGCTCTCAAATATGCTGTGCTTAAATATTACTCTTTAATATTTTATGTATCATTAAAACCTTATTTGATAAATGCAATTAAATACTGCTCAGCATAAAGCAAAGTTTCAAACATTCTCATACAGGCACAACATATGTGTCAGACTTTTGTCCTGTCTTGTGTTTTGTTTTGCTCCCCATGTGCCTTCCTTGCCCTAGTTTCTCCCTCTATGTCCTTATTTGGTTAGTTTCCTGTTTCCTGTTCTTGTTTAGTTCTCATCATTAGTTTATTAGTCCCCAGCGGTGTGTCTTTATCTAGTTTACTCCTCGTTTAGTTCTAGTACTTTAGCCCTGTGTTTCCCTGTCTCTAGCGTCCGGTCTTGAATGTCATTCTGTGTTTCCATTGTTCCCTATGTGTTTGGATCAATAAAGTCTGTGTTATTTGAAGAGTTCCTCACCTCCTCGTTCTCTTGCTCCAGAGAATTCTGACAGAAGACCGGACCCAAAACCGAAAGTAAGCGGCGTTCCCTCTCTCCCGTGTTTGTTTTCAGTTTTGGAAAGTTTTTTGTTTTCCTTGTTTTTTCCCCGCGGCTATGGAAGTAGCCTTTCGGTTCATCGCCCTGGCTCGCTGAGATCTTCCACTGGTGGAGTATTCACGGGAGTTCTGTGGGCTCGCCGCGGCGACGGCATTCGATGACGCCACCATCAACTCGCTGTTCTGGCACGGGGCCAACTTCCATCGTCTTGTGGACCTCCCATGCACCACAGGACTAAGCTGGAAGGAAGGGATCCTCCAGAGTCTGGAGAGTGTCCTGCCCCGAGCCAGAACCAGCCTGCCATCCAGTCCGTCAGCCGATCCCCAGTCAAGCCTGCCGTCCGTGGTGAAGTCAAGCGCTCCGCCGTCCGCGGCTCCTACAAGCCGGCCGGGCCGCCGCTGTCTCAAGCCTGCCGGCCCGAATTACCCCAAATGAAAGGAGGAATAGGAGGAGGTAAAGACTATTCTCAGCCCTCTTCCAAGCAAGAGAGTTCACTCCAGTGTCGGCTCCAGGCCCAGAGCTTGCTCCAGCGTCGGCTCCAGCCCCTGAGTCCGCTCCAGTGTCGGCTCCAGCCCTTGAGTACACTCCAGTGCCAGCTCCTCGAAAGCACTTTGCTGTGCCTGCTCCTCAAGAGCGCCTTCCAGTGCCTGCTCCACGTAAGCGCAACACAGTTCCCGAGTCCAGCCCACGGAGGGCTCCAGTTCCCGAGTCAAGCCCCACAGAGGGCCCCAGTTCCCGAGTTTAGCCCACGGAGGGCGCCTGATCCCCAGTTCAGCCCAGTGAGGGCTCCTGTTCCCCCGTTAAGCCCAGGGAGGGCTCCTGTTCGCCAGTTCAGCCAAGGAAGGGCCCCTGATCCCCCGTTAAGCCCAGGGAGGGCTCCTGACATCCTTT
>JAFVLL020044263.1:0-16136 GCA_021397915.2 Tor tambroides | reverse complement strand
CGTGGCAATTGACTGGGGGGAGAGCCTGGCCGTTCTGTGACAGCGGCCATTATTCCATGTCATAAAATTGCTATTAACATCAGCACAATAAAACACGTTGTAGTACTGAATGTCAGTAATTTGATTCCACCCACTCAGACTTTCACAGTTCATTAGTGCACTTGGGTTTTATTTCCTAACATTAATGTTGTCATGGCAGTGTAATGCTTGGCAACAGAAGAGACAAACTGCAGTGGATCTTGGCCAATGAACAAACACAGATGGCTCTGAATGAGATTTGTAAGTGACCACAGCTGGGGAGATAATAGATTTACCTTGTGGTCTCTGATCCAATCAAAGTTTTTCCACTTATGAAAGGCAGTGCCCCCAGCACAGAACAAACACTGTGGCTTAATGGAAAATTCCAGGAACATTCCTTTGTTGAAATGTGTCACACAATTGTTGCTAGGTTAAACTTGTCATGGCAATTCTCTAAAAAAAAAAATAAAAATGTAAAAATGTTTTGTTTTGGCTGTTATGTCTTTTTTCTTTGAGGAAAAATATCATTGTAGATAGATTTGTTGATACTTTGATCGTGGTTTGTATCTGGTTTCCCATTACATGAACTTCATATGCTTGATGTTGCTCTCAGTACAAGCAATATCTAAAGTTAAAAATACCCAAATAAAAATGATTTTTCAATGACAAGCTGAAAGACACTGATTAATTTATTTGTGGAACACGAGAAAAGCCAGTGAGGTGTTTTTCTGTCACTGTAAGCCTGAAACACACTCAGTGCAAGAATGAGAACAGACACTTCTAGCTATGCAAGCTTGATTTCACATGTTGTTGTGTTCCAAAATGTGTCTGCAATAATTATGTTGCTGTACAAGTTATGTTAGTTGCTACAGTGGTTATTATTTAAGCAAAGTATATAGACAAAATCTGATTTTTTTTGTCACCCACAGAAGTAAATTGGACACACTGTCCTTCCAGTACACAGTACAATAAACATTTAACCTCATTAGAAACACTATATGTAGATTGGTGCTGGTCCATAGATAATATCAAAAATACATAGTAATGCTTTTTAATTAATTTTAATCTATTAAAAGTCTGTTTTATTCAAAATGATATGGTTGTCAGTCACACACGGATGCATAATCACAGATGGCCAGATGGAGGAAGGTGCATAAATTAGTTATCAAACAACATCTGAAGAAAACATCCTGGGATTTATCTAAACTATATTTCATCAGTGGTTAATTTTCAAGTAAATTAAAAACAATAATCTTACACATTGCAATAAAACAAGGCTGCCATTACATGAAGGAACAAGGGGCACTATAAATGTGCTGTGTACTTTGTGGCCTAAAAAGGAATCACTTACTAGGCTTCTCCACTAGCCAAAGACAGCATAAGTACTTAGAAGAATAGTTTTAGGATTGCTAGATTGCTATTAGGCTGGTTAAGAGAAATCGATAAAATTTATTCTTTGTTGATTATACACACTTTTGTTAGTTAAATAGTGTTAACTGCTTTGCATGACTGTAATGTGTTTATATTACCATTATTATGCAATCAAAATGAAAATAATTATTGCTGGTCTTTGGTGATACTTAATAATGTTACTTTAATTAGCCTACTTTTAAATTAATATAAGATGAAAAGATTTTATGCTGATATTATCCAAACCTAGGTTGTTTGTAAACCTTTGGTAGACACTGCACATATGGTATGTATTTATATAATTGTGTTAATATGAAGCTCTTCTAGATGACACAATTTAAACAGCAGCATGACTCATTTGTTGCCTAAATATGGCCATGTCCATGTAAAAAGATCTGCACAGATGCAGCAAAAACCTGATGATATTTACTTACAAACTAAGTAGATTTCCTCTGAATCTGCACAAATTTTACATTAACTTTCAGGTAAGCGTTTCACAAGTTGAAGCCAGTGATGTTGTCTATATCATAGAGATGGTCTGTCTAGTTATACAGTTTAATGAATCTTAACCCATCAAACTGGTTAGTGAGTTGACAGAATTACCCACCACAATTGTCACCCACATTTGCTGTTCATTTCAAAGAATGTTATGATATATGTGACCCTGGCCCACAAAACCAGTCATAAGTAGCCCGGGTATATTGTAGCAATAGCCAACAATAGCCTACATTGTAAATTATCGATTTTTCTTTTATGCAAAAAATCTTTAGGATAATAAGTAAAGATCATGTTCTAAGAAGATATTTTGTAAATTTCCTACCGTAAACATATCAAAACTTAATATTTGATTAGTAATATGCATTGCTAAGAACTTAATTTGGACTTCAACATTTTCTCAATATTTTGATTATTTTGCACCCTCAGATTTCAGATTTTCAAATAGTTGAAGCTCAGCCAAATATTGTCAGGAAATTGTCATATCCTAACTAACCAAACATCAATAGAAAGCTTATTTATTCAGTTTTTAGATTATGTATAAATCTCAATTTAAAATGTTGACCCTTATGGCTGGTTTTGTGGTCCAGTGTCTCCACTGTTACTTGTTATAGTATTAAGCCCCGTTTACATCAAGAATGATAACTATAAAGATAACTAAGATAAAGATAATAGTGTCCACACCAGCGGACGATATCATCTATTTATTCCAAGCGCACGCTCGTCTGCCGCTTTAACTTCTCCAGCTCGTTATCGCAGGATGGATTCTGATTGGTGTCAATATTTGTAACACGCTTGGTCAGGACCCCTTTCCGTCACTTTTTGACGTACAGGGTACCCCTTTAGCGTCATTTTTTGACATGCAGGGTCCTCCATTGCTTTAAATAAGACACACTTGGCGTCAATATGCCGATGCGAAAGGTACTGGGAATTTTATCATCATGATTAAATTATATATTGGGTAATAATATTGCTATTATTGCATATAGGCTATGTTGGGGTGTGGTTTTTCAATGTAAACAGTCACAACAGTTTTATTTATATTACACTATTTACACATTTATGAGCACATAACCCAACCCCTGCCCCAAAACCTACTATTTGTCAGTAAAAAATTTTTACAGTCTATGGTGCAAATTTAAAAAATGCCGCCAGAAGAAGCCTTATGTCTCGTGACCGATTGTGTCATGCGACAGGAGGGGAGTATCTTTTGAATGAGATGTGAGCGCGTTAACGGCGCGGGATCATTTTCAGCTATTAAAACCTTGTGTTTTACTCTCTTCTTCACATAAAGACATTGTATGGCTTCAGAAGGTCTTGGAATGCAGCACAACGTGTTTGTAATGCTTTTATACTGCTTGTTTATGGTCAGTTTTTGCAATCAATACCTGTGACTGCACTTATGCCTATTACGTGTTTTATATTGTTCAGAAGTGGGTAGGTTTAGGTACTCCAATGAAAGTAAAAAATTTATATAAAATTATTTCTATTTTTTACAAATGCATGCAAACTGTTAAATTAAGACAAACAACTGAAAACAACGGAGGACTTTGCATGTCGAAAAGTGACGCTAAAGGGTACCTTGAGCATCAAAAAGCGACGCCAAAGGGGTCCTGACCAAGCGTCAATATGTGACGAGTTGGGAGTGAGAATGTGTTGTTTTTATCATTTGTGACCCTGGACCACAAAACCAGTCTTAAGTCGCTGGGGTATATTTGTAGCAATAGCCAAAAATACATTGTATGGGTCAAAATTATCGATTTTTCTTTTATGCCAAAAATCATTAGGATATTAAGTAAAGATCACGTTCCATGAAGATATTTTGTAAATTTCCTACCGTAAATATATCAAAACTTCATTTGGACAACTTTAAAGGCAATTTTCTCAATATTTTATTTTTTTGCACCCTCAGATTCCAGATTTTCAAATAGTTGTATCGCGGACAAATATTGTCCTATCCTAACAAACCATGCATCAATGGAAAGCTTATTTATTTAGCTTTCAAATGATGTATAAATCTCAATTTCGAAAAACTGACACTTAAGACTGGTTTTGTGGTCCAGGGTCACATTTATTAGGTGTAAAAAATCCTTATGGAAGTGATTCCAACGATATCGTTTTTCTGTGCCTTTATCATTATATCTGTGGTGTGGACTCTGCTGTTCTTTAATACTGAGAATGATTTTTAGAACTATATCTTTATCGTTATCTTTATAGTTAAAGTTCTTGGTGTGAACGGGGCTTTAGTCCTACATGAGAAGATACCATCATGAGGATGATCATAAGGTAATTTTAAAGAGCCACATAACAAGCATTTAAATAATACTGTAGCTTAGGTCTGAATATCTGACCTCTGGGAACAGGTTTTCCCTTTATGACGCACTGAAGCATCACCACTGATCCAGCAGCCACCTCTTCATTCTTAACTGGAGGTTCAGACATGGGAGCCTCTGCTGGGTCCTCTTCCACAGACATGTAGGAATCATTTGATGGGTCTTCTAGAAGGATCAGGCAACGATTGACCAAGTGACAATAAGGTAACATAATGTATCATGAACTAATGGTTATAAATAACTGATCTAAATCTAAACATTATTCTGGAAACACAATAAAGAATTTTAATATGTTGCTCTATTATGACAGACAGCAGTAATACAGTAAAATAGGCTTCAAAGGTGTGTCTGATCTTTGAGTTTTAAAGGAGTATTCTGTGTTCAGTACAAGTTAGGATCAATAGTTAAGACAGCATTTGTGGCATGTTGATTACCACAAAAATTTCCATTAGTCCCTCCTCATCTAAAAAACAACAACCACAAACCAAGGTTATAGTGAGTCATTTACAATGGAAGTTGTATGGACTATAAATGGACAATTTCCCAATCATTAAAATATTCACTGTTTTAATAATACAGCCACAAGAAAAAGAATGTTAACAATTTTAGTGTGAAATTACTAACCTTTTTGTTAAACTATATAGAATTTTACAACTTTGTTGTAAACAGAATAATTAATGTAAGTGCTTGTATAAAATTGTAAGCTGCACATGTTTACTTTTACATCCTCCAAAAATTGGCCACATTTGCTTCTAAATTCAAAGTTATTTTTGTGGTAATCAGCACTTTGCCACAAATTATGTTGATTGCTCTTGAAGTGTATTGAACCCCAAATATTTTAAAATTTTATTTACGAACATGAATCTAATAAACTACAGTGCGCTTGTAAGATTTACAAAAGCTTGCATTAACTATTTATTTAACCCTGTGGGTTTTAAGAAATAGTGGCTTATTGGAAAAAGTTTTACCTCTGTTTCTTCTGGTTATTTTTCCTTCATGTTTGTTAACTTCCTTTTGACATTTCTCTGCTTTATGTGCCTCTTCATCCACAGGATTATTTTCAACCACAATTGTAGGTATGGTAATTTTAGGTATAAGTGATGAGTCTTTTTTCTCTTCTCTTTCCTTAAATGACTTTGGGAGCACGGGAATTGAACCAAACAACCTTGGAGGTTTTTGGGGTGCTTGCACCAAATCCTCTTGCATTATGGATTGAGCAGGTGGTATTTCTACAGGTGATTTTGATAATTTGCTGGACATATTTGTCCTTGGCACCATTGGTGAACACTGTCCTGGTATTTTACTGAAAGTGACCTTTTCATTGATGACTTGCCTGTCCAACAGCCGCCCGGGCTTAGAAGTTTTCCTCCACTGGCTTTCTGTAATGTCAGGAGGTGATTTCCTTTCAGGTTGTTTTAATTCATCTGCCAGTTTCTTTTTATGTAGTTGTGGTGATTCCTCCTTTGGCAAGGCTGACCATCTTTCTTTTGATTCTGGTAAATCCTTTGAATAAGCAGTCTCTTCAACCTTCTGAATTACCTGGGCTGGAACTGAATCAGTGTTTCCAGTGGACTGCTTGTCAGTCTGGGTGAGCTGATCCATTGAAAAGGCTTTCTTGATATTGGACTTCCCAACAAGTTTTTTTATTCTGTGGAGCTCTTCTGAGAGTTTACTTTGAAAATGTTTCTGTACATAGGTTGACTGTTCCTCCAGAGAGGATGCTTTCTGCTTGAAGAAAGACCTCTTGAGTGCCACATCACTCTTGGAGTTGTCTTGGAGCTTTCCAGATTTACTCCTACTATCCTCAGAATTGCAAGATGATGTTCGATTGAAGCCCCATGATAGTCTCGATGAAGACACCTTTGGTATGTTACTGCTGTGTCTTTGTTCCTCAAAAGCTCTCACTTTGTCTAAGATTTTGGAACTTGCCTGTAATGCTTTTGGAGTTTGGAAGGAGGATTTATCTTGGGAACCACTGCTTTGAGATGGAGCTGAGCTTGAGATTTTAACAGGTAGCTCAGCTCCATTTATGGCTGTTTTGGTGCCATTGTGGGCAGTTGTTGTATCAGTTGTTGGCTCTACATCACTTAGGGTAATGGGACCTTGAGCATTTTGGAATGGCTGGGTTTGGACAAATGGAGATGTTTCCCTTTTTGTAAAGTCCAACTGGTCCCTGAAATGAGGGTGATTGTGGGAAATGTTGCGTTATAACAAAAAATAAAAACACTAAAATGGGTGATTTTTTTTTTGTTACTAGTGCATTTTTTGAGTGAAAAAAAGCAAAATAGTCAAACATAGTTATCCAATAAAACATGCACTGGAAAACATACCGTGTTGAAAGATGTAAACTATTGTTGGAGATAAATAAATCTAAATTAGACTGCCATAAGAACACAAATGTCACACACAAAGGCATGCAAAAAGGTTTGTAAGAAAAAAGCCATATCAAAAATTGATGCAAGAGGAGTCAAAGGAAAGTTGGAATAATAAAAAAAAACATAGCATGACATGGTTGACATAAAAGTCCACAATAAATGAAGAACAGGGTAACAAAAACTATTTTTAAAATGTTTCTTTAGACCTGTAATCCAAATTTAATGCATTTATTTTGTGCCACCTTAATTCAAGTTACTTTATGCCTTTTCATATCCAGTGTGCCAGCACTCATTCTTGAACACTGTAAATGGAAAAGGTCCTTCTTCGATAGAGGCTCAAAACACTGCCATAGTAGTCACTGGCTAAGGACATACTCTCCTCTGACCCCAATGCCACGTAGTACACACTTATTTGTGAGGCCCGCACAAGAGCTTCAATCCCCAGGTGTCTGACTGGAGGGCTCTCAACACACCCAGCATTTGCTTGCCTGCTAGGTGACAAGGGATCCTGAAGACCAGGAGCTCTAGAGCCCAGGGTTTGTATCTCCCTCTCCACTACTGGACCATCACCTGGGATATGGGAAAGCACTGCTCTCCCCCTGCCTGAAAATACATAATGTTCTGTTAATGGAATATTATGTTATAGCTTTTTTTATTATTATCATTATGTTAGGCTTTTGTGAAAGGTTATGTGAAAGGTTTTTTTTTCAACTGGTTAATTTGATGGATGAATTAATTTGAATACATTTATGAATTCTGAGCTTTGTTGGAGGGTTTATCAATCACAATTTTAGTTTGTCTTGCAGTGAACGATTCTGAAAGGCATTTCCATTGTTTGAGTATACTGTCATTGGGAAAAACACATTGTTATGCTTTGTGGCCAAATGTGGAAATGTCATTGATGCTACAAACTGAATATCGCTGAAGGGGGAAAAAACACTCAGTATGTTCTTACCGGTGGGTTGACTGTTGATTGCTTCCCCCTGGGGGGGCATGAACTGTTCCTTCATCTCCATGGAGACCTGAGGCTCTGCACTTTCATCCTCTGTACTGTTTGAGTCTAAAGAGAGTAGGCGAGGCATGTTGAAATGTATTGGTATGATTTTTAAAATAAAATAAAATGTTTTTGTAATGAACTAGCTGCAAGAAATCTCTGGAGAAAAAAAAAAAAACTTTGATACCTTTGTATCAAATATCGTTCTTAAAATAATAAACACTCCAATGATCTTACACATACTTATGTTTTAAAATTAGTCATAAAATATAATCAGTAACAGTTGCCCAAGGGCTAGCACATTAGCTTAGCATGGCATCAAAACACTACATTATATGAGATTTTATACCATGTTTTTGCTCTAAACAAAATTTTGTTTTCTTTGAAGCAACACCTCTTTGTGATCTGGCTTTCTATCAGAGAATGAGTCAAAAGTTTAAAGTATGGTTCTCTTATTTAACCACTACAGCGATGGCTGGATGTCTTAGTCCGTGTAAGAGATTTCCTGGAATGTCATAAGTTTTATGACTTCTATGAGTCTCACTTGTGGGGACTTTCTGCTCGAGGCTGGCTACGAGTATGAATGAAACAGATATTACATGTTTAAAGCTCTGTAATGCTTTGAGTAAAAAAATGAAAGAAAAAAAAAAAAACTTAAAAAAAAAATTAAGTAAACGTAAGAGATCCATCAATATTTCTCCAGATGTGCAGACATTTGGACTAAAAGCCCTGAGGGATGATGTCTAATGAAATGCTTTTTTCCCCCTCATGGATACAGCGGAGGCTCATATGTCATATTAAAGATACAGAATCTGTTAAAGTACAAGTGCTTTCAAACTGTTATGTCTTTTCCTGGATATAGCATGACAATTTCAGATAATCTCTCTCTATGGATTGACAGAAAATAGATTGAAAGATATGATTGAAAGCCTTACTTTTCCCTTAACAAATAGTGTGGAATTTAAGTTTATGAAATTGAACTAGAGCTTCGAATGAAAACCTACAGTATACTTTACAGTTATGTATATAATTATGCATGGTTGCAAACCCAAATCCATTCAAAAACCCAGTAATGAAAGGCAAGGATCACAGAAATGGATAACAATTACCATTGCTTTGCTTCCTGCACAAGCGAAAAACTTCACTTCCATAACGGCAGCAAGCAGAGGTGGACAAGAGAAGACTGTTACTATAGAAACCAATGTCTGCAGACATGCACTTGTGTGGGAGCATATACTTGACACACACAAACATACACACATATCCACAATTACAGGCTAAATTTTAAAAATTGTATTATTGTACAGCTTCAATCAGTGTTGCATTCCTTACGGATACCCAACAATTTGTGATGTCAACATTTAAAAACCTATGGATAGAAATGTGTTATCTTAGCAGCTATTTTTAAACCCGTTTAACCATCTACGTCATGATTATTCTGCAAAAAATATCCGTTCTGTAAAGTTGTGCACACACTTCCATTGTTGTATTTTTGTCTACAAATAGGTTTGTGATTTTTGACTTTTTACAGTTTTGTCGTAAGCAAAACACACCATGAGTGAATCTCCCAAACGTCCAGCTAGAATGCCCAGCTCTCTGGAAAGACAAAAAATACACAAAAGGCTGTCTGTTAATTTTGGGAAGTGTTAAATATGTTTTTTTTTTAGCTTGTTTGTTGCATCCATAGGGTTATGCTAGTGGTGTAAATAATTTGGTTTTCATTCAACAATGTGCAATCTATATATAAATATATCATGATGACACAAGGCAGAAATTATACAAAAACCTATATAAAGACTTATGCTTTTTCCCTCCTTTGTCAGTTCTCATGTTTGCAGGCTTGCAGCATTTCAAAAGTACTCCTACGTTGCTACCAAGGCAACTGGGTAATGTAGTTGTCACAGTGCCTAAGAAATTGTTTATTGCCCATTTTAAAGGCAAATCACTGAATATATATATATATATATATATATATATATATATGTAGATAGATATAGATATAGTGACATCAGGTCTGTTTGTTTCAAAGTCATTGTATTGGTTATACATAAACAGTTGGACATGAGGTAGCTGGTAGAGTACCTTAAAAAAAAAGGAACTACAACTACATCACATATTTTGCATTGCTACACTGTAAGTGTGATTTGCCAGTCCAAGAAAAACCCAATACAATCCAATAAAAAGTCCAATTTTGTAGTTTGTGAAGTGTATGACCCTGGATAAAATGGTTCGACTCACCTGGAATCTTTTCTTTGACCAGATTTTCTTCATGGCCTCAGATGAACTTAATCTATCTTTCAGACTAAACAACAGAGCCACCTGCCCGTGTTTCTGCAGAGAATACCACTGTCTATTTCTAATCTGAATCCTGGTTATTATCGACTCCTGTGTACACTCTTAATAGTCTCAGTTATGTCGCTGTCAGAGCTTTTACCTCAGAAAGAATGTACCAAAATCCACAATTATGCAAAAAGCAACAGAAACAGTACAAACATCCAATCATGATCCTCATGTGACAAAAGATAATTAAAAATTCAAATTAAAAATCTCCTCAAGTAAACAACAATATCCAAGTTGTTTTGGATCCCCTCCAGATGCTCTTGAATGACAAACAGAAATCCAAGTGATAAGATATTCCAAGGCACAGCAGGAGGTGGAGGTCAGCTCGGTCCTATTCACAACAGAAGGGATGAAAAATCTGTCTTTTACAGACACCCACTTGCATTCTTTCAATCCCCTTTGGAGATAAAGAAATAAAGAAAGGGGGAGTGGTAGAGGACTAAAAAGATTAAAAAGAGAAACAAATAACAAGCGGCAGCTAATAAAAGAGGCAGATCTTAGTGCAGTCAAAGCAAAAACAACATTTTCAGCTGCCTGAGTGTGCTATCTCTCTTTCTCTCTCATCTCTTCCTTTGTCTGTGGTGCTGGTGTGAAGAGAGAGAGACTATTGGTCTCAGCGCAAAGCATTAATTATATATTCTGTCAGGCTGTGGTGACGTCACGCTATTCCCATGTCGATGGTGCTGCTGCTGGAATGGGAAAGAAGGAAAGCTGAGACAGAGCATTAACTTTTTTTTTCTTTTGCTATAATGAGCTCATAGCATTCTTTCATTCAGTGTACACAATGCTAATTGTATATGCTTTATTTTCTCTATGTTTACATGTAATTCTGTGTACTGCATGGAGAATGACATTCAATCTTTACCTGGTAGACATGTGTCAATGAAACCACAAAGACAATAGAATAATTGTTTTTTTGTTTTTTTTTTACTTAGGCCTGCCTCAAAACAGAACAATATATAGTTGAAGCACTGACCTTATTATTTTAAATTTAGCTGGAGTTAATACCTATTTTTATTTAATTTTGTAAATGAATTCAGTAGCTTTAAGTTTAAATTCATTTGCTAATTTTATTAGATTTTTCAATAAATCTAACAAAAGAGACTGAGCCAGATGACTGTGTTAACCCAAGTGTTGGGATATTTGGGTAAACAGAGCATATGCTGCCAGAGTAGCAGTAAAAAAAAAAGACTAACATAGATGTAGAAGATAGCACAATGATAAAGCAGATAAACTGATGGTAAGGATATATCTCACAATGAAGATGAAGAGGATCCACAGGGGAGTCATAAAGAGAACACTGCAGCTGGAGAGTACAAGACTAGAAAACAGAGGTAAGTGTGAGGTGAGAATTCAGCGGCTCCTGTCCTGCTGGAGTTGATGGCAGTAATTTCAGAGGAACAATGAGCCAGTTATATAAACATAGCAATTATGTTAAGATTGTCTTAAGAAGATTGTCTTAAGAACTTAGGTCAAATCTTAGACCAAATTAGACCAATCTACCTTTATGTAACTGAATTTAAAACGTTATGACCAATCTCAAAGAAAAAATAGATAGGGCCACCAGTAACAAGTGAGGATAAGCAAAATTTGGGGGTTATCCCCGGATGTCCACTTGACATCCCAAAGATATTCCACACTAAGGTGATCTGTGAAGATCTGAAACATATGGTGAGAAACCTCGAGCCAGCTTGATGGCAATTAGCTCCTAGTTGCCAGTACTATGGTGCTGCTTGGAGAAAGGTATTTTTTGGGGGAAAAAGAGTGCATGGATGAAGCTTTGCCAGGTGCTTGTGCTGCTGGGACAGAATGGCCCTCACTCTGGATGTTGAAGCATTATGTAGAAGCATTATCCACACTGAGCAGGAGTTCTGGATTGAGTTCATGGAAAAGTTCTGAGGTGATGCCTGTTTTTTAGCTGCTGGAAGGCTTGAGCAGTTTCAGTAGACCAGGGCAAAGTGTTTGTTGGTGAGGGGAGTTGATATTCAGGATGAATAGTCTGTAAAAAGTTTGAGAATCTGAAGAATGTGTTGGAGTTCTTTAAGGATGGTTGGAGCAGACCAGGATGTAATAGCTTGCACTTCTTCAGGGACTATCTAGAATGCCATAATGTATCCCAGGAAGTGGGTGGTGGTTCAGTGCATCTAGCTTCATGTTAGAAGTGATGCTCCTGTACGCGATGGAGGACTAGGCAGATGAACATAATTGGAGAATGAGTAGGGGTAAATCAGGATATTGTCTATGTAGATGATGAGGAAGCAATGAAGTTAGTACCAAAAAATTTAATCAATGAACCTCTTAAAGATGGAAGGTGAGTTGGAGAGCCCATACAGATTCAAAAAGTATTCATAGTTCCCTAGAGTGAGGAATGCATATTAGTGGTTCCTGACATTAAGCTTGATGTAGATGTGAGCACCATCTAAAGGGCCACTGGAACCATGGGTACATTGACAGTCATATTATTGAGGGCATGGCAATGAATTCAAGGTTTTAGTCCACCATATTTTTTGGCCACAAAGAAGAAGCTGGATGTAGATGGAGAAACTGAAGGGTGGATGTAGCCCCGCTTGAGTGTCTCTTCAATGTATTCCACCATGGCTCATTCAATAAATCAATTGTGGGGTAGTACTGGACGTGGCAGCATGTCGGTGGCACAGTCCCAAGAAGACTGCTGTGGTAGCTGTGAGGCTTTCAGCCTTTAGGAAATTGGAATATGCCATTCTTTCCATTTTGAAAGAGGAAGATAGCATAGGCTCTTCAGAGGGTTTGGAAAATGGAGGAGAGGACAAAAGAGAATGGATGGGTTTCAATTGTATTTATCTGACCGTTATTACCTTGTGACAAGGCATACTATACCTAATGCTTCAAGGCCCTCAAGGCCCAACAAAACCTACCCAAATGTTCAACTAATTGAATGCATAACTGAAATTAAATACAGGATGACTAGTTATGTCACATCAACACCAAGCTCTCTCCCTCCACCAACACAGTGTTCACTCTCCCCAGACTATTAATTATCCACACCTGTTCCATGTTAGCTGCAATCACGCACTGCATTTAAACTCAACCTGGACATTCAGTCAGCATCTGGTATTATTAGCTGTGGTCACACCATGTTGTAATTACCATCATTTCAAGATGATAACACATGATTTTCTACACAGAGCTGACCACTTCGGAATTATGTGTTCCCATGGCAACACTATCAATGCCAAAAAGTTCAAATGCTAGTAGAACTCATAATTACAGCTTGTAAATTGGTAATATTCTGGATCACATGACATAAACCAACCAATGAAAACATGACACATGGAACAAAGGAACCAATTAGAACAAAACACATGAACTAGGGAAGCACAAGACAGGATCACTTGATGGGGAATAAAGACATGAAAACATAATACACAAGAACCAAACAACAGACGTGACAATAACCTAGAATACAGTCTGACTCTTGATGGATGTATAAGATTCCCTCCTGCAGTTAGTCTCACCGCCACAAGGTAGCGCAACCTTGCTGTCCACTCTTTAGTTAAAACTGTTCATTAAGCTAATTCATACCACCTGTTTTTGTGCTGTGTTCAGCCTTGAGCCTGCCTTGTAGAGACTACCTGAGTTCAGGAAGGCTAAGTGTTGTCTGTTGCCATTTGGCCTATTTTTTGCAGACAGAATTTAATATGATTCTACAGCAGTCCATAAGCCTCCCCTGTCCTTCCAGCCTCAAGATCTCCCTCAGCTGAGCAGGACTTCTACCCAAGTCTAAACTCCCTGCTCCAGAAAGGTATGATGGCAATCTGGAGAGGTATCTAGGTTTCATTACCCAGTGTAACTTTTTTTTCCAGTTGTAGCCTAACAGTGAGCCCTGAGGGCAGCCGCATCTTATCTACCTGAGTTAAAAAATAAGCTGGTCTTTAGAGACCCAGATCCTGATTTAGAGTTGATTGATGTGGACATCAAAGTGGGCAACCGCATTCAAGATCACAGGGCAAGCGCCATCACGATATTTGACTGCCTGAGCTGCACACCTCCACTATTTTGATTGAATGTCCCCCACTGATCAGGTGCTCTGAGGAGCTTATGCAACTGGAGAGGGCCTGGTCCAGGAGGACCTGGGGAGGACCTGGGACAGACATATCTTCCCCAAACTCGACCTCCGGAATGCATACCATCTGGTCAGGATCCTTGCTGGGTGCAGAATCTTTCATTCAAAACCCACATTTCTAGCTTTTGTAAAAAGTAGTGGACTGTAGCCATTTGGTTGTTACACTTTAAAGTTTGGCTAACTCAGTGGCCTAATGGTAGCAAAATACCATCTTAACAAATGTTGTAAATCATCCCATTCACACTGTAGAGAACAGCACATTTCAGTGCCCAGTTTTATGGCTGCCACAGTGGAGTGTTTGCTACATTTTGATTGGATCTTGATGGACTAAAACAAATTTTGTTTTGGCCTGTAACCACCATAAAAATTCATTAGGACCTCTGAATGCAGCAGCTGTGGCTGACACAAAGAAAAGCCACACAGTTCCAACCAAATCCATTCATAACTACTGTATGTTTGGAAACTTTAAAATTGATATAAACTACAGCACACCCATTTCATACCAGATAAATTCATATTCAGAGAAGTAAGTATTCTCATGTGACAGTTATCTGTAGTACAACATTTCACAAAAATTCAGCAAATGAATGCATGCATGTCAGTTCAAACTTTTTCCATCATTGCCAAATGTATGGTTGTTGCATTTTTAATGCACTGGTTAAAGGAAAAAGTGAGTAATGCATTGTTTAAATACACTGTTCTTGACTGTTTGCTTTAAATTATTCAAATGAGTTACATAGGGGGAAAGAAGGCTGGGCCACACTGTGTGTACCAGCAGCCAATCACAACACTGGAATGGAGAGGCACCAAATTTTAATCTCCTCCTCATCGAAAAAGGGATACCATTTCAGCAGCCTTCCCTTGTTCTGAGTCTCAGGTCTGTAAGGGGAGGAGACATTAACAAATAAAAAGTTCCAAGTATATGGTCTGTCTGCAGTGGTTTTCAAACCTCTCCATGAAATACCCCCAACACTGCACATTTTGTATGTCTCCCTAGATCTGACACACCCACTTCAGGTCTTGCAGTCTCCACTAATGAGCTGATGAGTTAAATCAGGTGTGATAGATAAGGGAGACATACAAAATGTGCAGGGCTGGGGGTACTCCAGGACAAATTTGAGAACCACTGGTCTAGAGCAATGGTTTTCAACCTTTTTTGCTCCAAGGCCCCCCTCCTCTCCAAATCAATACTGCAACGTCCCCCAACCTTTTCTAATCACAAAAACCTTTATATTATAGTGTTATCATTTTTCAGTTCCATGTAATTATTTTTTAATAAAACAAATTCTTTTTTTTCTTATTTTTTTTGGCAAACATACTTTGCAAAAATGTCACTGCAGATATTCTTTACTGCTGAAAAGTATATGTAAAGCTCATTTATACCGTAACTTTAACAAATAAGCACAAGTCAACTTGCCATGCCAGACAAGACCACAGGGAGATGCCAAAGGACTGCATATAAACTACTATACAGATCCATTCAGAATCACTAACCACACCAAAATACAAATGAAAAATGAAAACATTCTGAATGTGTGGAAACTCAGCGATCTGAAGGCGGGTTGACGTAATCAGTGAACAGTTACTCTGTCAGAACAAGTGATTGTGTCTGTTTTTGGAGCGTCTGATGCCCATTCATAAACACCACTGATCCTCACACACTTCTTCAGCGAGAATCCATTATAAAACGCTCACTGTACATTCATTTTGACAACTACATGAATAAACTGAACTGTGCATCGAGAAACGGTTTGTTTGCACATTAATAATAATGGATACACATTCAGGTGCTTTGCAGTTGGAAAGAATCATGGAGGACCTTAGGTTTCTTGGGGAAATTTTATTAAAGGCAAAATCTTGAAGATAACTTATTTTGAGTAAAATGCCCAATTCGCTGACAACCATATAAACATTCACAGTGCTATTTACATAGTCAGCTTGACAATTATTTTTCTTTTAAATACATGCTACTTTACTACGGAGCCCGGCACGTCACCTGTAGGAGAAAAAAAAAACAATCCGTGGCGACGGTTTTGCAATCCGTCCCCTCAGTTTATAAACCGTGCTCA
>JAFVLL020044262.1:0-10281 GCA_021397915.2 Tor tambroides | reverse complement strand
AGATGAACAATGCCTATCATATTTCTCTCTCCATGTCTGTTTGGATGTAACCGATTTCACTCACACATGATCTGAATCGTGCTGCCGTGCAATGCGAACCCTGACCACCCCAAAAGCGGTTAGTCATCTGGAGAATGCAGATATTAAAAAACACATGTTGCGAACAGGACAGCGCAGCGGTCCAACAATCTGTCATTCCCACTCCAACTCACGTCACGCAGTTCCGACCTGTGCTCTTAACAAACAACACATCACTCGATCAATCTATCACTGGAATAATTATCGCCTGAGAAGGACGGCCGGGCATTTGAGCTGAGTGTTTACATCCAGCCGTGCTAGATTCCGCTCCCCTCCTTTCTCGACCTCCAGTATCGAATAATTCGTCTCGCAGACTTGCGTTTCAAAGGGACAGATGTTTAATCATACACACTAGCACAGGGCCAGAAGCAGAGTTTTCATTGAAAAGTCTGTAGCCGGGAGGAAAACACCAGCGAACGATCCGTAAACATTAACGCTGGGAGCGCAGAGTTGTTTGAAAAAGACTGATGCACGACATTGCTATTCAAATAGCCTGTCCTCGCAGGGCCAAAACTCATTATTTGCCCCATCCAGCGAGCATTCGGGCATGCAGAATATGCAACACCTCTAGTCTGGAGCGCCACAAAGAGGCCGGCTCGCTTGTCACCACCTTCGAGATTGGGCCGCAGCCTCTGTTTGTGTGTGTTCCATGGTGATGCTTCCTCAGGGACGAAATCTAGGGGCGTAACATAATGATTAAGAACATGACAAATGGACCTGATCTATCGCTCTCAGGCGATGTCTCAGGAACATCTGTGCTTGAAACCAGGCAGAAAGGGCCCAGAGTTCATACAGTACCATCCAAATGGGAGGTGACTCGCCCAGGGTCAGAGTTGAGGGGCTCCACTCACTCGTCTCCCCCACCCCTACGGTCTTCTACACGTGTAAACATTTACATATCTGTCTGTGCAAAACACAGGCTAGGAAATAAACAAAACGATTGGCCTTTTCAGAACATTGCACCTCGGCTCTGGTGTCGATTTGTCCCTGTTGGCTTTGTGGTGAACTGCATCTTGTACTGGCTGTGCCCAGTCGACCATAGCGAAGCGGTCTATTTTCAGTGCTCTCTGCGCAAGTCCATGTCAGTGGTATGTCCCCCTGGAAAGCATCTTATCCTCTTTGTTTTGAATTATTTCGAGTTTTTGGCTTGGAACCTACGCACATCATTGGAAACACAGAAAGGAAATGGAACAAAGCAAAGGTGCGTGTGAGAAATTGTAAACAGTGCTAATGCAAACTAATTCGGCCAACATCATCAAAAGCAAATAATATGTTGTTGAAAGTGATTACAGATGGACATCGACTCGGACTAACTCTTGCGTTATTATTCGAATGCTTGTCTCGATGGGGAAAAAAGTAGATGGGATAAATACATGTCAGCTTCAATTCCTCAGCTAGACTCCGAGTTCTGTCTGCTTCTCCCAACATCTGTACAACACATGATAATGCGAGGTATTTCAACACCTCCAAGACCACTTCTTTTAAAAGGCGAATGAAAACACACTCTGAAAATTTATTCGGAGAGAAAAAATGTCTGAGAGCAGTGTCCCGGAATATTTAGCATGTCTAGAGGGGTTGCAAAGTGCATTCCCTCCCATTTTCTTTAACTTTTACCAGGACTTTCCTCTCACTAAAAGCCAAACTTTGTAGGTGAGACCACAAAAAAGGTGATTTTTCATTGAGGCTTGATTTACATACACTGCATCTAAACTTAGCCCAGCTATGCTTAGCACGAAGGTGAGAGATGCTTGGCCCTTGGTGTGATGTGCAGTTATGTGCCATGGAGAAGTGAACACTGGAGGAATGCACTCCACACTCTATTGCATTCGTGCATTAAGGGCTGAAACAAACAGAATACAAAAAGAGGCATTCTTTACTCACTGTCATGTTGTTCCAACCCGTATGACTTTCATTCTTTGAGGACTGAGGTTTCATAAAGGGTTTTGAAAGTATATGATCAAAATGCTACATTCCTTGTGTTTTCAAGTCATACCAAAGCTTTGAGAGGGGTCGCTGTTTGTTGTTAATCTTCCCCTCCAGAGAGCTGACTCAATGATTCCAACTCAAGAACCAGATCACTTGCAAATGAATCATTTTTTTGTGTACTGAATCAAGTGTTTCGGTGAAAAGTTCTGACTCAAATGGTTTGTTCACATATCAGGCATTGCTACTTTTGTCATGAACACAGAGTGTGCAACAACTTTATATTTTTGTGAATTGTCTCATTAAAGAGTTCTGACTTGAAAGATTGGTTCACACTGCTAATTTGTGCGCTACAACAATTTCGGTATGTTTCTCACAGAAAACTTTGTCTTAAAAAGATTTGGAATATAGTGCACAAGTCATATTGACTATTTGATGCTTGTGCATCTTTTTTGAACCATGAAAGCCTCCGTGCCCATTCATTGTAATTGCACCAAAAATAGCAACCGTTCCTCAGAATTTCTCTGCTTGTGTTTCATGGAAAAAAGAAAGCATAGTTTGGGTTTGGAACGATATGAAGATTAGTAAGAGAAGTCAGTATTTTTTATTTCTCTGCTTGTGTTTCATGGAAAAAAGAAAGTATGGTTTGGGTTTGGAACGAAAAGAAGATTAGTAAGAGAAGTCAGTATTTTTGGGTGAATGGTTCTTTTAACAAACTAATCCACAAGAACTGATAAACAGTTTAAGCAAAGCACAAAATGTAAACTTGTTTTACCCAATTTATTTCACGTTTGGAATATGATCTGCCAACGCATTTGAATTTGTTTGAATTTGCACCACTGAGAATATATACAATCAGAGCGCTGGTGCTTATAAAAAAATTTAAGTTGTTCTGTACATTTTATTTTACTCATGCCTGAGTTTTTTGGAAAAAAAGAATCTATTTCCTATTCAATTCAATACAACGGTATACTTTTTCCTATAACTTAATAAGCATCGCTCAAATCATTAGTGAACATCTCAGTGGGATTTGACAAAGCATGTCGAAAGTGTATCTCAATTATAGTCCGTATAATGAAAAGCAGGCCCCCAAACTGTGCTTTCTAAAAATGCTAAAAGCACACTCACATTTCCTTAAGGCAGAGAGGTCTAAGAAAAGACAAGGCATTAAAGGCTGGTTCATTATCTAATTATCCACTTACTAAACCTCATGTAATGGGCAAAGGGATGTGCTCTAAAATTAATGAGTGGCGTCTTGGGTTGCATCCCTCTACTAAGAATAAACCATGATGCAAGGCGGCGTGGTGAGCGAAATCGGGATGCGGAATACAGCGAGGCCTGTGTTTGTGCACACAGGCTGCATATTAAAAAGGCAGGACACGCCACACAAGCCAAATTATCTGATTAAAGGAGAGGTGGAACAAGGACAGATGGTCCACAGGCTCAGCTGTCTGGCAGAAATTACCAGAGTCCAGAACCACAGAGAACTTGGAAAAACAAAACTGTCCTCAGATACTTGCGTGGGGGACAAATATTAGCCTTGATGTCAGATCACTGAGGAATTCACAAACTGTCCCTGAACTCGTCCGAAAAGAAGCGCAACGGTCATTTGTATGCGCAGAGCCTGCGTCTGCAGCCAGCTCTCCTGCTGTTGCTAAGGTTCTTTCGGCTGGATGGGACAGGGACATTATTGAAATGGATGTGAGAAGGAAACAAAACATGCCTGAACTGACAATAACGACTTTCTTCTCCCTTTCTATGGTGCTGCTGAGGTCCATTTGAAAAATAGTGGCTGAAATGCCATCAAACTCCCAGCAAACAAACTCTCTCCCTCCTTCTCGCTCCGCTGTGTTAGTCTCAAAGTTAAACCAACCCTGCCTGCCTGAAACACTGTCTTTGAACTGCAACGCTGGATCTATTCTGAATCATATAATAGCTTATATAACATTCAAAAGCCGCAACTGTAATGTTTAGGAACAGGTGCATGACTTCCGAAGGCCTGTCAATATGCACGCAGCACTTAATGATGAAGTGTGTATTTTTGCAACGTTAAAATAATTCTCCTATATCTCAGCTTAATATGGAGAGACAACTACGAGTAAGCCATTCATAGGATGACTGCTCACAGAGTGCAAACACTTTCAACATTACTCTGTTTGTTTGAGCAATCCAGCATCCAACAATCCAACCAATGGCGTAAGTTTGGGGCAACACTACCCGTTTGGCCTACACTCTCAGAAAATGGGATGGTACCTTTTCAATTAGTACATTATTTACCCCTAAACGGTGCCTATTAGTACCTTAAAAGGTACATATTAGTACCTCAAGCTTTTGGTTACACTTTTTATTAAGGTGTCTTGTTACAGTGTACTTATACATTTAAGTACTGAGAAATATTAATGTACTTGCTACACGGATAGGGTTAGGATTAAGGTTTGGCTTATGGTTACTTGCATGTAATTATGCATCATTTATTGTTATTATAATAGTAAAAGTTTTGACTTGGGGCAATTAGCAACAGCCTAACAGTGGCCTTGTAACCACTTTAACAACATCGCCTGACAATCACTCAAAATCTTAGCAAATACTGGGAAAGTTGTCAGACTAACTCCAATTTACGTCAGAGGTTGACTCAATGTTGCTGTGTCAGCCAGGTTGGGATGCTTAAACAAGCAGAGCAGAGTTTTGAACAGTAGTCTGTTAACATTGAAAAAACTACACATGCTTTAAGCCCAAAAAGGTCTAGACGAAAAGAAATTGAGTGAAAGTGCTGCCATGCCACCTAACTGGCAGTTAAGAACCAATACTAATTTATCCCAGTTCACACTTTCCAGAGACCTTCATGCCCTCCATTTATCTTCTGAACCATGTGAGACTGCTTAACATTTTTCAACCCGCAGACACATACCTCTGGAAATCCACCATGTGATTAGTCACAAGAGGTAATGCGTGTTTTATTTAACACTACGATGATTTGCTTATTTTAGTTTTTTGGCCATTCAATGTATCCTTTTTCTAAAAATAGCGATCTTGGTCCTAGTGATCCCAGTTCCTAAACCAGATTTATTTAAAAACTTGTAGTGCAGATGTAAGAAGAATTCATACCTAAATTATTCAATTCTATTACGGTCCAAAGGACTGTCCATCGAGGCCCATCATGGTCTTCCACAAAACCTTAGAATTAACTAACAAACACAGCTTTTTCTTTTTCAAATTAGCATAACTATGTGCATGTGTGGCAGAAAATGTTTTATCCTCTGTCATGGAAAAAGTCTGGGCTTTTTTCTCCGTGTGTATCAGGTTTTTGTTGTTATTTGAATGAATTTCATATGGCTGAAATGGAGTATTTTTTATTGCGTCTCTCATAGCTATTTCTGGTACGGGGTCAGGTTCGCAAGTGGCACGCATGCAACCCCACCAAGTCCTTATAAAATGACTAAGTGTCACCATTGCAGTTTTTAGAGTTCCCTTTAGGCCTTTTCTGGATGATCCACAACACATAAACACACTGCCAAAGCTTGTAAACCATGGTCCCTGCTCTCAAGGGAAGGCAAGAACTGAACTCTTTATCTTTGAAAAAAAACTTTTTTATATATATCTACAGTGGGTACGGAAAGTATTCAGACCCCTTTCAATTTTTTCAATTTTTTTATGTTGCAGCCTGATACTGCAATTGTTTAAATTCATTTTTTTTCTCATTAATCTATACTCTGTACCTCATAATGACACGTTTTGCCTATTCCAAAGGTTATTTTTTGCAAATTAACACAATTTAAGTAAAAAAAAAAAAAAAGATATTTTTACTGGAAACAAGATTAAAACCTGCATAAAAACATTTGCAGAGTAACAGGACATGTTGTTCTAATTGTTACGTGAGCTTTCCTCTCCTATGAATGGGCCGAGAGCGAGAGACCACCCGCTAAATAGCCCCCAGCTGCAGTGTTTTTCCTCACTGTGTTGAGGTCGGATGTGAGTGGCACACGGAGTAGAGTTTTAAAGAGGTCACCGGGGTTGACACACAGCTTTTACTCTGTGAACGAGCCACATTGAATCACTCAGAATTTTCTTTTATGCCTGCCTTTTTGCAAAGAGCCAAACCCTCAGCTTTCTGCCGCACAGCTTCACCGGTGACCACATTGATTTTATAGTATTTCTTGGCTGACTCTAGAACACCAGTCATTTGGTGATGCAGTGCACTAAAGCTTCTCTCATGCTTTATCGTCGTAAAGCATCTCCACTACGCTGCACAAACAGGAGCAGGCGGCCAAACCACAGAGGGCCTCTCAAATTAAACGCTTATTTAAATCAAAGTGAAAAGTGAGTGCCGAGCTTTGTTGTTCTGAAAATGAAAAAAGGGAACTTCAGAAATATGTGATGTTGCAGAAAAGGGGGGCTTTCAACACAAACTGCTGCTACACATGTTATGTAGAGTACTAATGTCTTGTAATTGGTGTAGAATACCTGCAGAAAGCAATCTGTAAGAATTCCCATTCAGCCCAAGGCTGTTGGTTTGCCATGGGCACTCCGTTCCTGTGAATGTTTGTGACTAATCATTCTGGAGCTGTAAAAAACAAAACATAACAATAACATGAGACAATAACCCTGATTTGCTGGTGGCACCACAAAAACAAGGTCCCAAAACACTTCACTAGCAATTAGCCTTTGCTGTGACAACAAAGGCAACAGACTGGTCATAAGTTTAGGGTCAGTAAGTGTTTTTAGAATGTATTATTTTATACAACAAGGATGCAATAAATTGATCAAAAGTGACAGTAAAGATAATATTACAAAATATTAATGAATATTATGTTTTTAAACAAAACATACAGAGTTTACCATTACCTTTACATTTTGTTTTGTTGTTTTCTTGTTGATAACATGAATAAAGAGAAAAAATGAGCACATGCGCCTTTAATTGTCTAACAATTACTGTTAATCTGTTGTTGTATAACGCCTACAAGGTACCAAGGCTTTTTTTTTAAACAACCGGAACAGTATGTTGGCTCAGCAATAAAACTTTGATTCCAGTAACTGCAAATACATCCAGACTCTGAGCTGTAAAATGCAGTGGGCATTATAAAATTGATTCAGTGATTAATTATTGAGCTATTCACAATTTTACAAGAGAACACCAGGTTCTTTTATTGAGCCTTTGGTTATTTCATGTAAGGCCAAAAATACCACATTTGCACTCTGAACAATACATAATTTCATATAAGAATTTTGTGCACATGATGGGAACAAGTAAAACTGCTATTCTTAGACTTTCATTTAAATTAGTTTTGACAACTACTAACAAAACATTATCAGAAGAAAAAGGAAACTTGGGTACGACAATGTAAATGTTTCTCAAAGTTTAAAAGAAGCAATATTGCCATGAATAGACAGACAAGCGGTAAAATGTAAAAATACTGAAGAGTCATTTGAATTACCTCACAATGTTTCACAACCAATCATATTCTATATTAAAATGCCCCAGATTTCACTTTTGCCAGGGTTTAAAGCTGGGTCTAAAAAAAAAGAAACGCAATCATAGGCAGTTCATTTGTCAATCCATCCCCTTTCCTCAATGCTCCAGTCTAGTTTTTGTTATTTTACATTTAGCTTTTGCTTTAATATGTATAATACTTACTTCTAGTCAGTGCCAGATCTTGGAGGACTAATAACAAAACACGTTATATCATCTCAAGGGCACCTGAATCACCACCATGTTCCCCGACTTCCAAAACACCAATTTAACCCTGTATGAGGGGGAAAAAAAGAGGAAAAAGATAAAATAGAAAAAACAGTGCACCACATTCATTATATGTAAGCGCTGTCCTAAACAGGGAGCGAATTCCATATCAGCTATAAAACAGTGTTGGGATTTATTACCCATGAGCCCTTTCATTCCAGCTCTCACATGACGTACATGGTGTCATGAGGTTCAGTCAAGGATGGAATCATGTTGGAAACTTTGTTTTGTGTTCCCAGGATGAATTTTCCATTTCATACTGAATTTGTGTTGTTATTATTATTATTCAATTATATGCTGTATAAAATGTGAACCACCTGCCGCAGAGCCTTCGGGGGGAGAAGGGAAACGTCTGTTCTCAAGGAGCGGATTGATGCTCGTTCCCTCCTCCAGCTCCCAACTAAACCCAGACCTCTTTCTTCAGTACTGCCCTGTTAATCATTTGGAATCCATACTAATAAATGCCTTATGTTTGCTAGGGCCTGTCCAAAGGCATGAAGGGCTCTGTTTGTGTGGCCTGATACAATTCCAATGATACCCTCAATAAAAAGAGATAAACCTTCCTTTTCCCAAGAGTCGACGGCATCACTCTGCAGGAGGCGCTTTGCTGCCGTTTCTTGCCGCATTTATGTGAAATTTCCTAAGCAGAAACTCCCATTAGTGAATAACGCGAGACCACTAAAATCTGACGGACCACCTGAGCATTCAGACAACTCTAGCAGGTCATAACCACATCCATTATTTTCTGTTCCAGTTTTACTAGGATCAATGTGGGTCTGAGCTGAATATTGCTCTGGAAGCAATTTGTTGAACTCACACATGACTAATGCTATTACACATCATCATTGTCCATCATCCCAGTAGGCTACAAAAACAATTTCAAAAGCAGATGAAAGAATCGGTTATACGCATTTACACATTGCGTTTGCAGATTATGAATCAAAGCTGCAATATCTGATCACTGAGGTTTAGCTCATTGAGTGAAACGAAAGCGGAAAAATTTGGATGTGTAACGATTATGAAGACAGCTGTCCAAAAACACCATTATATACAAACATTTACAATCTATTCTGGCCTGGGAACTGTAATGGTACAGCATATCTCAGATCTGATTTCTATGAAAGCCCTTCACAGAGAGCTCACACAAATACCAGAACATTTGAAAGCAGCCACCTATCACTGAGCACCGATTGAGCACTGATTGACCTGGTAATGGTACTGCAGAAAAATTTGTATTGTTACAATTTTAAAATTTCACTACTGACTTGGTAGCAAAGTACTTTTGACACTACTACAAAGGCTATACAAAGGCTGAATAAAGAGAAGCAAAATTAGAATGTTTGTTTTCATAACTTCAAAGACATACAAATGTGTTGCTTTCATTATAAAAAAAGTACTTCTTATTGCAAAATTATCCATCAGGAATGGAGTGAGACTAAAAAAATCCGCCAAGCACAGAGCAACGGTGACATGTGAATAATAATATTCATTCATCTGTTCAATACGCTTTCACATTTTCATGAAAAACAATCACAACAACAAAATAGGGGCACAAACTTTTTCCATGCTCTGTTTTCTTTTTTCATAATTCTCCAGGAATGGAAATTGCTAAATTAAAATTCTATACTTTTCCATACTGCATAGGAACCCTGGATTTATTTCTAAAGGATCATGTGACACAGCAGACTGGAGTAATGGCTGCTAAAAATTCAGCTTTGCCATCAAAGGAATAAATTTAATTTTAAAATATATTAAAATTAGTGCTGTCAAATGATTAATTGTGATTAATCGCATCCAAAATAAAAGTTTTTGTTAGCATAATATGTGTGTGTGTGTACTGTGTAAATTTTTTATGTATATATAAACAGACACATGTGCATGTATATATTTAAGTAAAATGTTGTTTATTTATTAAAATCTATTTATATATAACAAATTATATGAATATAAATTTATACATGTAAATACGTAAATATTTTCAAAATGTATATTGTATGTGTGTGTATTTATATATACATAATAAATATACACAGTACACATATATATATTATGTAAATAAAAACTTTTATTTTGGATGCGATTAATCGTTTGACAGCACTAATTGTAATTTTAATTATATTCCACAATATTACTGTATAATATCCGAACTGATTGCACTGTATTTTATGTATAATCATGTATAATCATTTTCTATTCTTAACTGTTTTAAATTAATTTTCAATCAATTTTTATAATTTCTTGTTTTTATTGTTGCGGTTATTATTTTTTTTTAATGACTATTTTACTTCCTTTTATGTAAAGCACTTTGACTTACCACAGTGTATGAAATGTGCTATATAAATAAACTTGCCTTGCCTTGCCTTGTATTTTGTATCAAATAAATGCAGGCTTGGTGAACATAAGAGACTTCTTTTAAAACATTACATAATTCTTACCGACCCCAAACTTTTGAACGGTAGTGCACATATACCTATTCATATCAGGTAATCATCTTTATCCCTATGGCAATACATTCCACCAGCCACTGCCAAAGTAAGCTAAGGTGT
>JAFVLL020044261.1:64575-129413 GCA_021397915.2 Tor tambroides | reverse complement strand
AACAGAGGATGTGGTAAAATTTAGGGAAGAAGAAAGCCCTTTCATGATGCTTTGTCATTTTATGAACCCTCACGGCTATTTTGTGTTGTAAGAAAAGCTTTGTAATCCACTGCTTCATTAATGGATTTAAATAAATTAAGACATTTTTCCAGATGATTGTGAAAGCAATATTAACCTGGAATTTAAAACTGTATATTTCTTCTGAGTGAGGCTTTTAAACATTGTTTCTAAACCCTGATGGCTTTATTAACTATTGCTGTGCTGAGGGTACACACATCTGGCAGTGTGAACTGATGGGACAGTTGCGTAGTAAAAAAAGTGTTGCAATACCATAATGCAAGAGTGACAGTCAGGGATGTATGACGTATTCTAAATTGATGTGTCAACAACACTGGCATATTACTTAGTTTTTCAAAATAACTTTTTAATTAAAATAGCTTTAATTTCAGTAAAATAATACAAAAAAATATTGATTTTTGATTTAATTTCTTAGCTACATTTGTTTCTGAGTTTTTATTTTAAGATACATTATTGGTATTTTTAGAGTTAATAATTGCTAATTTCCTGAAGTGTGATATGCTTGTCTAAAGTGTCAGTGGTTTGTGTGGAGCTGCTTTTTTTCTGGTTTTGAGCTGTGCTGTAACTGTACAGAAATAGTATTTCACTGCTTAAACTGTTTCTCCATTTAAACCAGTCTTATTTTTTCAATTTTTAAAAGCTGTGTTACCTGATTACATAAAATCAGAATTATGACAGAATGTTCTGGTGCAATTTTAGATTTAATTATAATAACAGAAATAAGGATTGCAATATTCCACAACTGGACTAAATTCTGCCCTAAAAGACTTTTAGGAACATGGATGTCGACTGGATATGGAAGTATAAGGAATATGCTGTGAACAGGTTGTAAAGCTAAAAAAATCTTCCTGGGGTCCAAGGGTAAATAAACCTTAGTGGTCCATCCCCACCCTTGTCCTCCCCTCATGTGATTGGTTACAGAAGTTGTAATGTTATGAGTACTGTCTATCTCTGTGTTCTTATAACTTTATTGTCCTGTACTTTCAAGTACTGTTCTTACACTGTTCTTTCAAGGTTGTTGTTTTTCAGATGTTTTTGCCCCCCATAGAGAGTTGCATTAACATTCTGGCTCTTATACTTTTTCGGCACCTTACCCTGTTTTTTTGTGGCGAGATGTGCTTTTGGCAGTCAGTGGCATTCATTGAAACTCACTGTGTTGTGTGCAATGTTGGGGAGTACAGAGGTTTGGTTGGCTCTCGTGAAGGGAAAGAAGATATTGACCGGCACATTTGTTTACTCATCACTCTAAATGACTTTTACTGATTGCACATAATTGGACCCAAATAGTTTTGTACGATATATGATATCTGACCAAGTGGAAGTGCGTAGTACCGTAATAGATGGTTTTTGTGTGCTGTCAAAAGGCATTGCTTGAATGGCGTTAAGTCCTCTTTGTCTCCGACAGAAGCTGTTCAGCTTTAAGAATATCCTGACGTGTTGACAATGAGATATTGACAGCGTAAAGCCCATTGTTACCCTCTGACAGTGACAGTAGAGAATGTTAGCACTGCGGTAACCCAAAACATAATTAGAGACGAGTAGAATGACATGAGAGGAATTAATGCTGGAGCTGTCAGACATTCAAAAGCAGTTGCGGAGGAACTGTTGATGGAGCTGTGATGACCCTTTGCCATACTCGCTTCTTCTTCTGTCCCGCTGGCAGCTCTCCAACCTTTCCCAAGGGTTGTTAATGTGTGCTGCTGTCTGTGAAGTGGAAATTAAATGGAAACAAATTTTGGATCCCGTAGTCCCTCAGGATGCTGGGCTACTGCTGCACGTTTTAACTCTGCTTTGTGGGCTCTCAAACATTTCAAAGCACAGGTCAATTAGATAGCATTAAACAATATGAGCAACATTACATACATAAATTTGCTTTCTGTTATTCACAATGTCTATGGACCCTACTGAGCTGTTTCACTTTCACATGACATTCTAAATCAGCTAAAATTGAACCTCTAACTTATATTTAAAATTGAAAAAAGTGATTGATTTGAAAGGCTTCACATAAGCAGCAGCTGGTTAATGGTGACTAATGTGCACCACATAAGCAGTGCTTCTCATGTGAAGTGCATGAGACAGTTGATTTCTATAGACTTACGTGTTCTAATACAAGTTGCTATTCTGCTAAGCTTGTGTTGTAATACTTTTAATGAGCACAAAAAATACATAGCAAACACATGTGTATTGGGCGAAATGTAAAATTGGTAATTAGAACTATTTTGTTTGTAAATTTCAGTATTTAACATGATTATTGTATTTGTAATGCTAATTATTATATTGAAGTATACTTAATAAGAAATGATAGAATTATGTTCAGTCCATTAATATTTTTCTTAAACATGAAACAATGCATTTTGGGATTGCCCTTTCTGTGTAGGATAACCATCTTTGGAATAGCACACTACCATGCAGCTCTAGCTGTTTCTGCAGTATGTATTAGACATAAATATTAAGATTAAGCTGATTTCCACCACTGCATTAGATTTTAGCCAGAACATGGTGGCAGCTGTAAATAACAGAATTTAAAGGGATTATGCACTCAAAAATGAAAATTGTCATCATTTACTCGTGTTGTTCCAAACCTGTATGACTTTTTCTTTTGAAGAACATTTGGAACCCAACAACATTGGAGCCCACTGACCTCCATTGTATGCACAAAAAAGTACTAGACATTACTCAAAATTTCTTCAGTTTTTCATAGAAGAGACAGAGTGATACAGTTTAGGAACAGCCTATGAGTGAGTGAAATTGTACTTTTTTTAGTGACCTATTCCTTTAAAACACCTAAAATGTCTATTCCAAACTTACTAGCATTTGTTGTAGAGCCTCTATTTAAGTCAGTGTCATTATGAGATGTCGCATCATTTTTAATGAAATGTGTTTTAGTGAAAAAAAATATTCTTTGGTTCATAATCCAAAGTCTCATTTACAGGTGATGGGCATCAAGTTCAAGTCCGTGCCTAGGTCAGCAGCACTTATGTAAGGAACATATTGAGCTGTCACTTACTCACATTAACTACAGCGTACACATCTTTGTAGCTGTGCAACCGTAGTGCCTTCAGGGGCATGGGAACAGATGTGGTTGAGCAAAGGGGAAGTCAAACATGATTTCTGTCTGTGTTCAAGGCCCAGACTGTACTGTCTGTGGAGCGTACCGAGCCCACAGAGAAGGCAGCCACCGTGGAGTATGCACAATTGGAGGACAAGGGCCACCAAATGCCAAACACGTCCACTGCTGCGATTCCTTTAAAAAAACACTCCCCTCCACTAAAAGGGCCCATTGAGCCTCAGCCTTTAGATTTCATTTGAAGTAACCACTCAGGCTGAAAATTTCGTTTTTCTGTGTTTCTTCCTCTCGCCTTTATATGTGGAGGTACCCCTATTCTACCCAGGCTAAACACAAATACTGACCAAGAAAGAGCCACTTTTTCTCCTCGCTAGCTGAAATTATGGACCGCAATTTAGCATTGTGTTCCACCCACCTGGCTTCCTAAATCTTCTTTTATTAATATTAATTTTAACGGTTGAATTGAAGTCCCTCAAAGCCTTTTCAGCCTATATTTAGGTAATTTGTTGCGCTTGAACCCGACCTGCTCCCCCCGTGGCGTTGTGAATGGGAGAAAAAGGCATGGGATGAGGGGGGGTCCGCTGTTCTCAGGGTTTCTCCACAGAAACAGCCCCTTGACCTATTATTTATCATTTTGAAGCTCTCCATGTTGAAAGATCACAGCAACACAACCCCTGCTTTTGTGTTGACCAGTTCATGCATTAAATTAAGTGCCAGGAAAGCCATAATAAATTCAGAGAAAACACAATTTCAAACGCAAATCGGAATTTAACACAGGAATCAGAATGTTCTAGTTGTCCAAGTTCTAAAACATGCTCTTTTCAGACAGTTTTGTGGCCTTGTGTGTTTTTTGACCTGCTAACTTGACCTAGATAGTTATAAATTGTTATACCAATCTGTTTTTTGCTGTATGAAATAGTAAATAATGAAAATTACATATGTAATGTTCTGTAACGTGACCTCTGTGTACAAGTGAATGGACCTCACTGGGTGCCTCTCATGTACTCCTGACAGAAAGCCACTGACAACCTGTAAACTTCAGGGATTTTCAGGGTCTCTGGCCTTTGTCAATACAAAGATGGCCCTAATACAAGCCAGCATTACAATTAACTTTAAATTAACTATAGGGGTGTAATGGTACGCAAACATGACAGTTTGGTACGTACCTCGGTTTTGACACCACGGTTTGGTATGTTTTCAGTACAACAGGGGGATTTCTTTTTTTTTAATTAAACAGTGGTTTACTGTAGAAATTGCTATTTATTTAAATAAATTCAATTATAACTACAATTTTCCTAATAAAAATAAAAATCTAGCCTTCCTCAGCATATACTCTAAACTATAGGGAGCCCTTTTACATTACTATAAGGTTACAATTAACAACAAGCCTAAACTTAAATTCAGTTACTATTTAGTTTAAAATATAATAATCAACACTCAACTTAAAAAGAAAATTGTATGCAAACATGTAAATTGCACATAATGCAGTTTTTAAATTAACTTCCAAATGATAAAATTTCTGTTTGATAAAATGATCAAATTTGCTGTTGAAATACAGTATATTCATTGACACAGTGGCACTGATTGAGTGATTACATGAGGTATGAGATGTTATTTCATGTTTAGTCTATTTCGCGTTAAAACTTGTAGTAAAGAGGAAACGATGATCACGCTCACTTGCGCTCCGCGCTGCAGTTTTAAATGACGCGCCTATACAGCGATCTGTCATGCCATATCAAAGAGCATCAAAACACCATTTACTGTTTGAATTTACTGAAAAAATTTACATAATTTGAAAGGTTATGTATTTATTCTGTATTTGTTCGGAACACATGCATACCGAACCGAAAGACCAGTATCGAAAATTTTCGGTACGAATACTGTTACACCCCTAGTTAACTAATAAAGAATTAAAAATTCAAAAAAATAAATAATAAATAAACATTTCTACTTGTTTTTTTCTCAACCTCAACCACGGCTTGACATCCCGATGTCACTTTTCTAATTGGCCGATTGTTGAATCCACGTGAGGCGAGTCAGTGTCACATGTACCTCAAGTTCAGCCTCAGCTATGGTCCCATATGTTTGTCGAAATGTGTATGTTGTGTGCTTTTTCCAGCCTGATTTGTGCCCAAGCCATTCCTCTGAGCCCCATTCTCCCCGGAGGAGGTCTGAGCTACACGCTATTTATAAAGAATTAGCAGCTGGGGCCCTTCCAGCCAAATTGTGGCGGCTGGGGGGGAGTGGGGGGATAATCATGGAAGCTTCAGGTTAATCCAAGCATTGGAAATTGCTCTTCAGTGTCCCGAAAGCCTTTGGACCAGGTGGACGTCACAAATTCTCTCTCTTTGCCCTATACACACACAAACACACACGCCAAAGGAACGGGGCAGGAAGTCGTTTTCAGGCGAAGGTCCATAAATATGTCTCTGTGTTGCCCTCTACAATGGTCGTGCCAGGCTTTTCACTAACTTCCCTATGTAGTGTCTGGCCAAACATTGGCTTAGATTAAGATTCACTGTGTTACTTCCTGCTGTACAAAATAAGGATTTCCGTATGACAAAAAAGAGACCGATACTCCTTTTAGCATCATTATGATCACAGTTTAAGCGTAATACATAGCGAGAGCATATTAAGTTGATTTGTAATGATAGACATGAATTTGAATTCATTATGACGTAATGGGAACTGGTGAAGGAAACACTCATCTTATTTGAATTATTCCGTTATTAGTAGCCAATTATCTTAAGCTATTGTACATACATTTGAATGCTTTTAATTGATCAGTGAAATTTCAAATAGACCTGTGTCAGATTTGTGAGTTTTTGTTCTTTGTATTAATGTAAGACAATTTTAGGTCTTGAACATCAGGTTGACATTGTCAGCAGCTTCCCTTTTTGTTAGCTGAGATCTACTTTTGGGATGTTTCTCAATTTATGACATTTTGTAAGTCACATTGCATTCAGATGATTTTCCAAAACAAAAAAATTAGTAAATTTGACCTTGTAAGGATCTTACATCTTTTTAAAACATGATTATAATTTTTGTATTTTTTTTTTTGTTAACCATTCCCATTTGTTTTGCTAAATTATAACTACAACCATATCAAATTGAATTAAGTTTACAGAATTTATTGTCATAATACTATTTAACATTTTAAAATAATTTGAAAAAAAATCACTCCTGCTTTATGTACAGTGATGCCAATGATGTCCAAGCATATAGCTTGTCAGCTTAGTTCTCCATTTCTGTTTTGACTTTATTTAATGTTTAGCAAGGTAGTTGCTAAAGAAGACCAATCAAAAGTTGTGTAACTGATTGTGTACTACTTATTATGAAGAAGGGTTCCTTAGTTTGCTGTATATATTAAACGAATAGTTCACACAAAAATTAGGATTCTTTTTACTCACCATCATGTTGCTTCAATCCTATATGATTTTGTGGAACACAAGAAGATATTTTGACAAACAGTTTTGGTGGCAGCTTATATCTTATGTTATGTTCCACAGAAGAAAGGAAGTTTTGATTTTTGAGAGAACTTTCCCTTAAGTCTTTCTGAAAGCTAAATGAGATCATGTCTCAAATATTGTTTCCTTTTTAGATATTAACAGTCAGTCTTTTACAAGAAAGGTGTGTCAACCATTCAGTCTATAGCCTGTGTGCTGTCATGTGCAGGGGGTAAAAATCATGTGAGTTGATTGTCTAAAACCGTGGTCCTCTGTTTTGTGTGTGTGTTTGCTTAGGGTTGTTTTTGTGTGTTGGACATACCACTCTAGATTGTAAATGGGGCAAAAGAGAGCTCCGGAAGGAGACGGCTCATCAAAGCCTGCACTAAGTTTGAAAAAGTGACGTTTTTAGTCAGCAGTAGTATTTTAGCCCTCACTGAGGCCCTCTTGTTCAGCTTGTCAATAGAACAAACGTGCCTTGAATGGGAAACACCTGCTTAAGGGCTCTTGCTGGAAACCACACTTACTGAAGCTCCCTGGTGAATCTGGAAACCATTTGTGTTACTTTCCTGTTTTCAGGTTACACTGTAGAGGCTTCTGAATTTACACTTGTATGAGGTCCTCATGACCCGTGGCTCTCTGAATTGAAATCGCCTTCTTTGTCCTCGGTGTAGTAAAGCTTTTTGTGTTTTTCTTATAAGAATGTCTTGACCATATTGTGAAAGTAAATTTAAAAAGCACCATAAAAATAAATTTCATATCAGTGATTGATGACTTCAATTTTGGTCATGTAAAACATATTAAATAGCTTCAGGAGTCCTGAAATGCAGCACACAAAAGACCATTTTAGTGGTGCTTTTTGTTTTAGACTTTGAAAGCCCTGTTTTCCTTTCACTTTCATTATGTGAAAAAGAGTCAGGATGTTCCTTAAATTATTTCTGCAATAATAGTCTATATCTTTAGTCCAATCACAAAGTTGCAAAATATGGTGTGCTGGCAGGCTAATATTTAAGAACTGGGTTTGCTGACTCACAGATTGCAAGTGCTAAGTAGAGGTCCTAAGTAGAGGTGACCCAGTAATTGCAGTTACTAAGCTCAAAATCCTGCTTTTTCTTCATTGTGCACTCGAAGGAACTTAACCCCTTGATGTTCCAGAAGGATTTTTAGAGCTGCTGCACTGTAAATAGTTTTGAATGAAATGCATAAGCAAAATGTCATGCAGTTTGATTCAAAAGTAAAAATATAATTTCTAAATAAAATTTATAATAGGAATCATTTATATAATTTATAAATAAAAGTAACAATTTATATGATTTTGTAATGTTTTATTAAATAATATTGCTGTGTAAAAGATTATATATACTGAGCAGTAAATGTTTTTTTTTAATCACTATACAATAAAATAAAAAAGTTTTGAATGAAATGCATTTGCAATACATCATGTAGTTTGTTTCAATGGTAAAACACTTTATTTTATAATATACATCTTACTATGAATAATAAAAAAATTATATTTAAACTATGGGAGCTGTTTGAATGAAGACAAAAAGTATGAAGTATTTTTATTTTTGTATGGCAACAAAAATGTCACTGAAAATGGTTATGATTAGGTTGATTGGGATAGAATTGTTTTTTATTATGAAATTTAAGTTCTTTAATGAGCGCTAAGTATCTAATTAGGAGATGTTATTCCTCCACTCCCACGCATGCACCCTTGTTTAGGATCCGTCTAATGAGTTTTGTTTTGATGTGTTTATTCCATTTCAGTGCCACAGCCCTTCTCTTGTTCTCATCACTTGCTATTATGCTATTGATATGGGGCAGCATAGCAAATAGCGGAGTGTACATATCCTCATTAGAAGCGAGTGTTTTTGTGATGGGAGGCGAGGCTCCGTGCTGCTGCTTGACTAATAGGGGTTGGCTGGGGCCCCTGAGGAGTCTCTAATGACTGCCTGTGTCAGATTCCCTTACAGCCGGGCTCGTGGCTCAGACACAAGGAGCTGCCCGGAGCTATGTGCGTGTATATGTGTGTGTTTGTGTAAAAGGGTAAGTGTCACAGATACATAAACAAAGTCTTAACCAATTGCTTGTAGTTGCTGGAACTCGTGTGGAAAATATTAATTGAGAGGACACTCTCAGATTAGCTGTTGATTTCTGATGTAATTTGAAGTCAGTATCATAGATGTGTTCATGAAACCTGATTTTTTTTGTATAGAGACAGAAGTACTAAAAATATTGGGGTGAAAGAAGGGAAGAATATAGTGCCATGACACAAGACAGATTTGAACTTGCATCTCTCACAAGACCATCCTCACTCTAGTCCAGGGGTCGGCAACCTTTTCATCATGACTTGCCATTTTTTATTTTTCTGCTTAACCACTGTGCCAATACCACCCCCTCCCCCCTCCTTTTTAATGCATTTTGTATTTATACAGTACATAAACATTTTTAAATTATACGATAAAAATAATTAAATGTTTGATTTTCATGCAAATAGTTTCTGAAGATTTTTTCATAAATTGTTTTTTAAACTTTTCAAAAGTTTATTGAATAACAGATATACAGTGTGACCGTACCGAACACGTGTGTGAGTGAGTGTGTGTGTGTGAGAGAGAGACAAGGCCAATGCATTAAAACTGTTCAGTTTAATCACCGTTCTATATTAATGCGCTGCTTTAATTGATGCGCGCGCACACACACACCAATCGCACGCAGAGATCGGAGATGGCGCTGTGCAAAAAAGTAACATTCAGAAGCTCATACACTTGTTGTCAGCGCTTCCACGCGAAATTTATTAATCGATACTGAATCGCTACATTATATTTCTCAGCAACGAGGGGGGTAAAATCGCTGTTTTTAAACTAAACTCAGCTTCATTGTAGGCTAGAGAGAGAGACAGACGCAGACAATTCACACACATCTCTCTCTCTCTCAAAATGGTCTTATTTGAGACAAAAAAGTTCGAGTAGTTTGCATCACTGGAGGTCATTTAACATTCCTGTCATAAAACAGGTGACTAATATTAAATGATTTGCAGCTTTATCTTACCTCACTCTCTTTCAACGTTACTGACGCTTCACGCTCTGCTTCTGTGAAAAGTAAACCCCGCCTACTTTGATTTGATTGGCCGTCTCAGTCATTTTGACATTGACGAGCGCTGTTAGACCGCTGAGGCTTTGATCTGAGCGCCCAGTATGTGCAGCGGTCGCGTGCGTATCCATAGACTAGCGCAAGTTAATTTTCACATTTTAATAGTATTTATAGCTCCTAATAGGCTGTGTGACTGAGAAGTTATTACCTCAAAATGTACGGCAGTATGCAGTTTTCCATATTGCTCGCGTGCCAGCGACTATTCGTCTGTGCGCCACTGTTGGCACGTAGGTTGCCGACCCCTGCTGTAGTCTAAAGCATATATGTTAACTGCAAGTGACGTTTTTGCAGTATAATTATGTTGTGTAAGAACTTAGTGTAGTTAAGTGTAAAGAGATGCTCATCTCTATGTGATGCTATCTGTGCCCAAAGGGGTCAAACAGACAGAGCAGATGTAGATTAAGCTCAGCTGGGAGAGCATCGTCAATAACTCACAGGCATAATAAACTGTGGATTTCTGGATCTACTCTCACATACTTTTTTGTTTTTACGTGTTAGGATTTGGTAGGTAAACTACTAGTTTCATGTATTTCATTCATTTGTATTTATTTTTTTAATAGGCATGAGAAAGTATTATGGACTGTAATTACATTGTCTTTATGCAGTGGCTCTAATATACCACTCTTAATGCATGATCGCTAAATATCTAAATTTAACCGCTAAATTTAACCACTAAAAATCACATTGACACCATTCATTATATAAATGACTAGGAAAAGTTATGTTATTTATGGTGAAAGCTTTAGCATCATTTTTTTCTACATGACACCTGGTTTGATATTTGTTTCTAATGCAGTGACATTCAGACATTTTATGTGACCAGTATGTCCAAAAGTTCCAAATATTGTTTCTGGCCATGTTCACACACAAAGTTAAGCTCCAGATTTATAAAAAAAAAAATAGTGCAAGTTTGACCAGTCAGGTTTTCATCAGTGCTTCATCAGTGACTGGTCAAAACGTTCTTTTTCTTTTTTTTAATTTTTTATTTCTGGACCTTAAGTTCTGTGTGTTTAATTTTCCACACGTTCACACAAATATACAGTAGAAAAAATACAAAATAAGTGTGCACATCCAAAACCCTGAGCCCAATTCTGGCCTTTGGATGTGCACACTTTATATGTGTGTATTTTTGGCCTGAACACAAGGGATAAAAACACATTTGTTTATTTGAGTTTTAACTCTTAAATCATCAGTATTTCTATGCAATTATCTTATGGAGCATTCCATGTTGTGAAGCAGCTAGAGATGTCCGTGCCATCCTCTTGAAGTCTGCTAATCAAATGCATCGCCACCATTATACACCTCTTTCAAATGCTCATTAGGCAGAGAGCCAGAAGTCTGTCAACTTTTAACACCCAATAACAGGATGCTCAGTTGGGTCCATTGCCAAGAGCTGCCACTGAGAGCTTTCTTTTGTCTGTAGTACGCGTTTTTTTTGTCCTGTGAATTGTAATGCAGCTTTTCACGTTCTGCCACATAATTTTCTCACTATTGATTTTTGCCTGCTTATTACTGAGAAAATCTTGTAACCTGCAGCGAGTGGGTGAATTACGAGGCCACGGCCTGACCGACAGACGAATGGAAGGGTATATCCCTCCTCTGGCCTCTTGCGGGACCTTACAGGAGAATTGGCAATGTCAAGGGATGAGGATTTGAGAGTCAAGTGTCGCTGAATGGGAGCGTTGGTGGTCTGGGTGCAGCTGCCTCGAGAACAAGTGGAAGAAATGCAGAGACAGCGAGAGTAGCGCGCCCCATGGAAGTGGACCTCTCCTTACTTTTGTCTTTCATCGTGCGGGCCAGCCGCTGAAAAGCTTGGCAGCGCCTGTGACTCCAGGCAGCTAAGCTAGCAGCTCCTAGCACTCAGTATGCAGCCAAAGTGCTGGAATGACAACGACTCCATTCATTGTGGAGGTAGAGGCAAAGGCTGTGGATCTCCTCTGTCTGTTTTGCAGAATGGGGGATACAGAAGAGGAGGGGGCACTTTCCCCAACTTGCAGTACAGCGGAGGAGGTAAGGAAGAGGGAGTGAGAGAGAGAAACAGAAAGGGAGGGAGAAAGAGAGAGAGAGAGAGAGTGAGCGAGAAAGTGGCAGCGGTGGAGGGGGACCTTCCATGCCGAATGATTGAAAGAGGCGGAGAGGAAGCAGAACTCCATCAGATGAAATGAGGTGAAAATAATTCAGGCATTAATCAAGCTTGGCCGAAAGGAGGCTGTTCTTTTTTTTCCCCCCTCTCTCTGCGGAAGCGAACGGAGAGGTGTGAATGAAGAACTCGAGAGTTGAGACGAGAGAACTACCGGACACTATCGAATCATGTCGGAGTCCAACAGCGGCGCAGCTTGTATGGCCGATCAGGTCAGTTGTGTTCTTGTCATATTTGTGCAGTTTCGCAACTGCATGTTCTTCTTCTATAGATGTCGAGCTCCGTTGAGAGGGAAATTTGAAAATGTCGCGTCTCTCAAGCGAGAGCGAGCGAGCACGTTACCCGACGCATCAAAGCCGCAATTGTACGAAGCTGCCCGGACGACGGTGCAGGGTCCTGAAAGAACTGAATTAATCAAGACCAAGCATTGTCTGCAGTGCCTTATTTTTCGGCCATCATTCAGGGGGCCTGTGACGACTCAATAGCCCACAGACCACGTGAGAAGGGGGCTGCAGCTCTTTAAAAACCAGACCACGTGTGGGCCAACTGAAAAGTTTTTATAACAAATTGCAGTGGGAAGTTCTGGCGACGCTGGTGGAAGGGTATGTGATAAAGTTTCCAAGGAAGTGGGCAGGAGAGCAGTGTTTGAGAGACAGAAGGAAGGAGGAAAGTGTCCGGGCTGAAAAGAGGGCTGGCCCATATTTCTCCTCCTTTTTCTGTCTTCCTTCACCTCCTTTTTTCAGTCACCAAGGCTCCTGTCAATTAAACAATCATGGGGAAGATTTGTTGGAAATAAAACGGATAGATATTTTATAAGACACTTTATGGCTCTGAAATTTATGTCACGCCGCCAGTTTTGGTTGCATCCTTTCCTTTGCCTCTGTTTCCGTTCCGCTGTTCAGTAGGAGTGTGCAAATTAGGATAAAGTAACAGTCTGGTGACTAAATAAAAACTAATGGAAAAAAATAAGGTTACTTGCAGTAGGTAACAAAGATAAAACTTTTTTATTAATATTATTTAGTTATTTAAATTAAGGAATGTCATTATTTGGCAGGTTTTGAGTTTTGGAATGACGAAAAATCCTTTTATCGTTGTCATCTTGTTTAATCTTGATATGAATGTTGGCATTCTTAGTGCTTAATTAAATCTTTTTCCATCATTTTCTGGTCTCAAATTGCATTGTCATCAAGTTATGTTCGTGAACAGTTTTTAATGAGCAAATTCTCTTTTATTATTTAATTAGTACAGAGAAGCATTTATAGTTCTATTGGTCACAATGTCATTGCAATTCATTATTTCGGTCTTGCGTAATGTTGAGAGGGGCTTTTTTTGCAGCCCTTAACCCTTAACTATCAATAACCCTAGTCCTAACCTTTGCCCTCATATTCATTTCAATTTTTTTTTTTTGGTCTTGTCTTATCTTTATAGGTTAGACAGACATCACTAGCTGTCAGTCCTTGACATTGGGGGTGAGACCACATGAGCAGTGGTCATCTGACCTGGTCAGTTGGGCTGACCACATTCCTCCTTTGTACTTTTGTACAGAAATAGCATGTAATTTTATTTTTGAATAATGATATATTTATTGTGTATCATTTAGAAATGTTTATGGTTCTGACATCATAACCATTACTTTGTAGAAATTTACTTTTGGGAAATTTACTTTGTAGTATTTGACCCCTGTTTGTTTTCTGAACATCCTGCAGAGAGAATTTGATGAGGTGTACTGATATATTTGATCATTTCTCGCAGTGCTAGAACGCTGAGAGGCACCACAGACTCAGGTGTCCAGCTGTAGAGCTCACTGATTTATCTCACACATACACACACGCACACACACACACAGAGGAGCAGGTGCATCTGCCAGAGTCTCAGCCTCCAGCCTCCAAACCCCTCATGTGTACTCAGTCACGTGTGTATACGGTGGGGAAACATCATTTCTCTATTTAAGCCTAAAAATTTGCTTAACTTAGAATGATATTGCATCCTTTTTAATTTAATTTGCATAAAGAACAATGTGCAAACTGAAGTTTTTATACCTGTAATGTACACAATAAATATATTGTCTACAAATGTTAAAAAATGTTACAAAATACAGTAAAAGCATTTATAAAATAGCTATTTGAATAATTTGAATAAATCTACATAATCAAAATAACCAAACCTAAACTTAGTAATCCTTCAGATTGACTACTGTATTTATTTATTTATATTATATATAATATTATTTGTATTGGATTTCTTGTTTCAATTGTAGTTTTTATGTTTAAGAACAATTTTTATTTTGATCTATATGATTGCACTTCATTTGCATGCGTACATATGTTTGAAGGGCAGAAGCATTTTTTTTAATCACTCAATTGCTGTCAGGACTAATTAAACAGAAATGTTTGCATTACACAAATTTAACTATATTAACAGAAATGAGTTGTTCACTTTTTTTAAAGAGGTATCAGTGATATAGGCTCTCTGTAAACAACACTAAGACCTAATTGATAATAAATCCTATAAATCATAAATCCTATTACAAGTTACTTGGCCCCTCAAAATGGACAGCATTCTCCAATCATAGCTATGCCATTTTCTCTGATAAACTCTGTGCTGGAGATTCAGTTCTGTCGTTTTTGACAGCTTGGGCTCTATGGAGCTCTTATATTAGCTCTGTGATATGGCTAATTCTGCTGGATGCTGTGGTATTGTCTAATTCTATCTGCTGGAGTACAGCATGCTTGACTAATAATTGAGATAATATGAGCCAGTCATTTAATTGTAGTCACATCTTACTGGGTCAAAATGTCTTCACAGTAATCTACAATACGATGATCAATGTTTGCAAAGCAAAGTTTAGAAAGTGTTTTGATTGCAACACCTGATCATTTATGTTACTGTTAAAGAGATGCTATGTCTATTGATTGGTTTCACATAATGACCCAAAGAGCACCAAATAATGCTTGGAGAGAGTGAGTGAGTTTAGCAATAAGTTATTAGTCTCTTTATCAGTGTAGCTATAAAACTATCACGTGTAGGTGTGTCATGCACAGGTATGTAAGCTTGTGTGAGCATGTGCTGTCAGTAATATTTATTACATAAGGTAAATCACCTAGCATAATGTTAGCAAACTGCACGGGTCGTATGAACATAAATCACCAACAATATTTTTTTTCCCATTTATTTCCACAGATTTTGAGACTGAAATGCGTATATGTGTGTTTTGATGTTTTGTGTGTACACAAGGATTGTTGGAAATTCAGTGGGGTTCAACAATCTGAGACCACAGTGAAAATGTTCTGCTTTGCTTTTTTCTAATTGAATGCCAATATTTTTATTGCAAACATTATCAGCATAGGTGAATATGAAGTTTATCTGTGAAAGCAACATCAGTTGCATAATTTCTTAGTATTCGGTCTTTCCTATAGCTTTAACATGCAGTCCAACTGCATGAACCCCTTGCTGATGATCAAGTTGTCCAGAATGATTTTGTGCTTAAATAGAAGAACGTCTGACCTTTTGTACAAAGTTCACATGCAATGTCACAAATTTGCTTAGTTAAATTACGGTCTTAGAATCTTGTGTGGAATCTTTAGTTTATTATTTTTTCAAATGTAAAACTTAAAAGTATTAATATTTATTTTATTTAAAAGCTTCAGGTTTAAGTTTGATTTTTGATCTCAGATTTTCAGTGTAGACTCGCAGACTTTTGAAGCCCACTGTATAGGAGAGAGAAAGAAGAGAGAGGGGAAAAGAGCAGTTCAGAAGCATATGTGTGCTCGGAGGCAGTGGTCTCTCCTCTCTCACGCTCACTGTGCTCCTGGGCTTCCAGCTGCTCTCTTTTTCTCTTTCTTTCTTTCTGTCAATCGTGCTTCAATTCTCTCTACCCTTCATGTGCTGATTTTATATGAAATTCTCTTTACACCTGTTTTTCAGTTCTTTTCAAAACTTTGCACTATCCACTAATAACATGTTTTATATTTTTCCTAAGACTTGTGACTTGTCATTTTGTTCATGTGACTTTCAGGACTTTCTAGGTGAAGGTTGTCTTCCTGAACAGCTGTCATAGCTGCCAGCAGTAGTGACCCTCACTCAGTCATGGGTACTTTCCTCAGGCTTAATCACTCTTAAACTCTCTGTCCTTTCTGATCTCCTTTTACCTCTCATGGACATTTGTTTCCTTTATTTTCCACAAGTTTCCTTAATGATTAAAGTCGTGATGAAACTGAAGTTGCAACAGATGTTTCTATAGACAAACAAAAAATGTAGGGTGGGGCCTTGGTTCTGTAGCATTTATTGCGGGCGTTGCTTTTAAAAATGACAGCACATAAAAGAAAGCTTGCAAGGGTGGGATTTAAGCGGACTAAAAGTCATTGCATAAATAACCATAGAAAAGTCTTTTGTTTTTACCGGAAGGTCTAGTTTTTGACGTTGATTAAACGTTACATGGTTAGAACTTCTTTAAAAAAAAGCATATGCATGGATTAATCATTCACGGTAAGATCTATAACAGGCATTTAGAAAATAGATAGGTGTATTTCTATTTCATCCCGTCAGTTCACCTAAAAATTTAAATCTTGTCATTATTTTAATTTTTAAAGAGTAACCTGGCTGTTTTCATATTTTGGGGAACACATGGATCATTTTAAGCATGTAATCGCCATGTTTATCAGACATTTTTATGCAACATAATTTCTTAACATTATTTGATTGACTTTTTCCCCAAACCAGCACAAACCCCGTCCCACAGCTGGTTCATTGGTCATGTCAGTCAAAATGCTGATTTCCTACAATGCTCAAACAAAACCCTAACTTCAGCGTAGCATTGGCAGCACATCCTGATAGATAGCACCGGATTCATGATTTTTCTGAACCCTGTGTACTATGAAACTTTTCTTGAACGGTGACTGTGTGATGGAGTTAACCAAATTCAGCTATTGGTTGGTGTTTGCACTTAATTGGTTTGAAAAAAACAAACAAACATTTATGATGCTATTTCAAGTTAAGAAGGAACATGTTAAACATATTATGTCTAGACTAAATTTCTCAATTACATTCTTTCCAGCGTTAAGGGCTCTTGGAGCACAGTACTATTGTTTAACTAGCTTTGTAGCATTAGCATTAAAATGTACTGTAGAACAAAGAATTGCTCTTATTTTTGTGGTCTATTACTAAGAGTCATTCTGTGCAAACACACTTGTCTTTTGAACACGTGTGTTTTGGCTGCCACCTCTGCAGCTGTCACAGCAGTGAGCCTACTTATTTCCTGACCAAAGGGCAAAGATGCTCTCTACAAATACTACTTTTTTGCACAATATGTCATTTAAAGCACTGCCTGTTGGACAGGCTAAATGTTGTACTATGGGCTTTGCTGATTCTCACAGACTGGGGAAAGTTTTTGTGTCTCACATGAGGTTGGGATAATTTGCCAGAGGGCTCCTGAGGAACAGAGCCGGTCTCACAGTAAAGCAGTCACTCAGTCAGGGCTTCAGCAAACTCCAAGCCATGCACATGCCATGACAAACCGAGGCCTCAGGATGCAGGAGAGATGAAAAAGTCAGGGCTTCGATTCAGAGCTGTCAGGAGAACAGCCTCAAAACTCTTTCCACACGCTTTATTCACCCCCTCAAAGCATCACATGCATTTGTGATTAGATTTGGTTTTATTTTACATATAGGTCTTTGTTTGATTCTCTTGTGATTTTAAACAATTTTCTAAATTACATATTTTAAAAAAACATTTAGGCAGAGATAACTAATTTTATATAGAAAGGATTTTGTAATAAAACTAATGTTTAAGTCATATTTAAAGGAATATGTAATATATTTTATTGAATGCAATTCAGTAGAAATCAAGCTGATTCAATAGCATTTCTGACATAGTGTCAATTACAACAGAAAATAATTGTAGTATTTTTTAAAGAAATTAATAAAGTTTGTTTATTGCAATGCATTAATAATGAACGTAAATTGAGTAAAAACACTATCTGTTTATAGCTGCAAGTATTGGATAACCACAAGACGTTTTACATGATAATATTAATTTCATGCATATATATATATGCACTACCAAAAAAAAGAAAAAAGTTTGGAATACAATGGACAGAAATGAATACTTTTATTCAGCAAGGATGCACTAAATTGATCAAAAGTGATGTTAAAGACATTTATAATGTTACAAAAGATTTGTAAAAATGTTTCACAGTTTCCACAAGAATTATTAAGCAGCAACTGTTTTCAACATTTATAATAATAGAAAATGTTTCTTGAGCACAGCATATTAGAATGATTTTTGAAGGATAATGTGAAATCAGTATTTCAATGTTTATTAAATAATCAATATTAAATATTACTGTATTAATATTTCTAAATATTACATTTTTTACTGTATTTTTGATCAAATAAATGCAATCTTTGAAAGCATTAGAGGCTTCTTTTAAAAACGTTCCACCAACAAAAAATCTTACCGACCTTAAAATTTTGAAAGGTCCTGTTTATCTATAAACTTAGTCATGATTATGTAACGCAGGTAAAGCAAATGGACATGGTAACTTTCACATTATTTCTGCACAAGGATACCAAGAAGAGAGGTGATATAACCTTCTTGTTTACATCGATATGAGCAAGTTTTGTGTTTAAGATAACCATCAGCAGAACATAATCTCTGCATACATTCATAATCCCTGACAAAATACAGTCTAAACTGTAGCTGCATGAACCATAACATCATGCTTCTGTATGACGTTCTGACAGTATCCACAAATATTACATAAGTGATGAATAACCAATAGCAAGTTCAGATCAAATATTATATTTAAAATATTTGTTTTAAACATTACGAACATGTTAATGCTTTAACAAATATTTTGTTATATATCATTCCAGCCAGGAATAGAGTTGATTTAAATCTTGTTTCTCCAGGCCAGTGAACACAATGCTGTACATTATACACGGCAAACAATGTTTTAATGTGATCAGAACTTCTGTTTCCATCTGTTTCCTCTAATGCTAATGGACTCTGAAGATGTTTTTCAGTCTAGAAGAACATCTCTATGTTTGATGTCAGCCAAAATTGGGCTGATTTATGCAACCCTGAATGCCTTCAATGGCCTTTAAAAGTACTCTAATTGGCCCTCTTGAGCATATTGTGATTTAAAATGGGTCGTTCCCCAAATTCAGTACCTCCATAACAAATTCATTTGTTTCTGTGTTTACAAATGCAAATAGCTCAGCAATAATGAGAATCAGCCCAGAGTACAATAACAGAGAAAGGCCAGTGGATACTGTTTATGTCTCTATGTGTAATTCATTGGGACAAGCTGGTTGAACATACATGGTTGTGTAGAATCTACAAACAAAAATACTGAGATGACATTGTGTGATGAGCAGGTGAACAGCTTGCAATGGCTCACACTTCCACAGGTTACGTTCCCTTATCATTCTCGCTGAGCATTAATTGAATGATTTGGTTGCGTGAAGCGTGTCTGCATCTTGACCTGATTTTCTGACTTTCTATGTATAAATCTATATTTGAAATCTTTTGTGACATCTTTACTGTTATGTAATTCATAACAATGTAAAATTATGTAACAGCGTTATAGCTGGTGACATTTATTATACCTTTTGACCCAGTGAAACTCCCTAAAGCCACACCTCCAGGCTCCTCCCCTCTCCCCACCCACGGCTCGAGGGTAGAATAGGTTCCACATGGAGCCGTGTCAGTCTGCTCTGACCCCGCTTACACGCTGATGCTTGCCTGAATGCTGTAGGTTCCTGTATGAGTACGCGCTACTATCTGGGGTTTACAATGGACAGCACAAAGGTAAGACCAAAGGAAGTGAGAAATTACAGTGAGCCTAGAAGTGTATGTGGAATGTTGAGGCCTCAGTTATCAACATAGGGGTAAGAACTCTTTGTGAGGGAACTTCTCAAGAAAATCTTTCAGATTGTTTTTTTTTCTTTTTTTTTTTTAAGTAACTAGGGAACTAGAGGGTTTAGTAACTGTCTTTAGGTCTTATGTTTAAGTCTTTGGTATAATTAGTTTCAAGCATTCACTAAGGTGTACAGTTTTTCTCTGGTCATTCTTGGAATGCTGTTATACACGTCTTGAACTGTGTAGAAGCATGACATAAGGAATGACAGATATTCGTCCTCGTGAACATTCCATCATGGTTAATCATGTTTTGATGTTTTGGTTTTATATAGTTTTAAATAGAATTTATTCTGGTGTTGCCAAAGCTGCATTTTCAGCAGTCATTACGCCAATCTTCCGTGTCACATGATCCTTTAGAAATCATTCTAATATGCAGATTTGGTGTTCAAGAAATATTTCTTTTTATCAATGTTGAAAACAGATGTGCAATACTGTTATTGTTGTTACTGTCACTTTTGATCAATTTAATGCTTCCTTTCTGAATAAAAAGTATTAATATCTTTAAAAATAATAAATAAATATATAAATAAATTGTGTAACTCTGTTAATTTGCAGCTTAATAGCCTTGCCGTTTAAAATTATTACTTTTATTCTACAGTATGTCAAGAAACTCCTAATGACCTGACACTTAGGCCACCGTCACTTCCCCACTTTTGTGCCCCTTGTTCAGATTTTGGGTTGATTTGCCTGACAAGTCACCATTGCTGATGATTGATCAAGCATGAGAAGAGTGTTTTCAGGGTCTAAGCCAATGAGAGAGCAGGAATATGACCTATTGCTCACAGGGTGAGAAGCGGAAACTTTGCATCTTTAGCAGAATTACTTTCACCTCACAGAGACTGGATAATGGCGTCTTTAAGGACTGTCCACGCTGGTTAATTTCATTCCAGTTGAAGATAATGAACCCGCCCTTGTTTACTCATTGAGTTCTTTTTGGGGGACCATAACTAAAGGAGTTAAGTAAAAGTTTTGCTTTCTACCACTCCTTCTGCCCATCCCCATCAGCCCCACCCCAAAAGCACTGCATCTGCTGATACAGAAATTAACATGTCAGTGCAATAGTTTGCTTTTCAGAAAGTTATCATACAAATGCCTTGTAGTTGGCTTGTAGAATATAGAATGAAAAGATGCTCTGTAAGAGGCTTTTTGGTAGCAATCACAACCCTTGTGTTCTTACCTCTGACCTTGATAAATAAACCCGAGGTGAAAGTCTTACTGGAGTCTTTGAACAGGCCTGTTGTATATCCCTTCTTTTCCTAAGGAAAATGAAGCCCTCATCAGCAGAGAAAGATTGAGGATGTTGCCTTTGAAATGTGAACTGGGGGTCGGTATAGGGGGCACTAGAAAGGGGAAAGGTCAGCTCTGATGAACGGTGAACCCAGTGGACCTGGGTGTTTAACTATTTCAGAAGTTATGAAAGCCCGTTTCCTTTGGCTTCCTTGCTTTTCTGTTTTTCTTTCATATTCTCAAATTGCTTTGGAAAATTTTTCTTGCTTTCCTGTAAACTGTCAAGCCTGATGGGAAATGCTTTGCAGCATTAATCAGCAGTAGGTCTCTAATCTCTTTTTATGTTTGGACCTGTGCAGCCTTGTGAAGTTTCACTGCCCGGAGCGGGTTTTGGAATCTGCACTATTTTTTACGAAGGTCACTCCATAGGCCACACCTTTGACTCTTTAACTTCAGTGAGCAGGAAGTCGTTGATTCGTCATAGTATTTATATCTTCCACTGCAGGATTAGAAGTCTTGTAGAGTCTTTTTTGGGGGCACAATGATTTCATATGAGTGTGGGTTTAATGTTCAATCTATAACCATGGCATCACCCTTAGTTCGTATCTTAACTTAAAATACATTGATTTTGTAGTGCCAAGGTTAATTAATCATAGAAATCAGGTGAGCTGATGTGTGAAAGGTCCCCTGATAAGTGTGCTTGTGTGTTTATTCAGTGATGCAAATTTGACATGCTCAACCAGAGCACATAACAATCTGTAGGGGGCAAAATTAAGAAAAAAAAAAGTTAATAGCTCCCCCAGGAGAATTTCTGTTTCTCTATACCTTATAAATATTTATAGTTCTCTTAGGGATGCATCAATAATTGTTTAATACAACTAAATATTATGTCTTTCAACTTGTATATTACATAATCTGTGACATTTGATTAGTATGTTACATAATCTGAGAATTTTTTGGAGGTTTAAAAATGCAATCAAAATATTTACTCTTAGTAATATTTATATTTCAGTTAGAAATATTTATATCTCTCTTAGGGAAGCATGAATAATTAATTTATATAATCAAATTTTTTTTTTCCCCTGAATGCAGCTCATTGGAGCAGATGACAATCTGCGATGGTTGCAAGAATGAAGTACAAATACTGTCACTCTTGCTTTTGTTGGGTGTTTATTTAAGACTTTAGAAAGTTATTCAAAAAGATTCTGAACGTGAACACACATATAGCTCATGCTCCAAACACTTAAACACACTATATTGAGGTTTTGTTGAACTGTGCGTTGTATCACGCCACATTCTGCATGAACATCTCCAGGCATTCTGGGTGTTAAGTTGAGAAGTCACAGGTCAGTTCTCACATCCCTTCTTTGCTTGACAGGGTCACATACCTGCAATAAATTGCTCAGAGGGAGATGTGCTGCTGTCAGTCACAGGCTTCATGGGTAGATTATTCTTACTGTTTGAGGTTGTAGGGCAGGACATTGTGGAACTGGTGAAAATACAACCTCAAGAGATCAAGATTAGTACTGTTACTATTAGTACTGACTATATGAAGCTGTTTTTTTTTTTTGGAACAGTTTTAAGGAAGTCTTCTATTTTTATTTTCTTTGTTTTCTTTAAAGGGGTCATATGAGGCGATTTCAGATTTTCCTTTCACTTTGGAGTGTTACAAGCTGTTCGTGCATGGATGAGATCCCTAAAGTTGCACAGACTAAAGTCTCAAACCCAAAGGGATATTCTTTATAAAAGTTAAGACTTGTCCACGCCCTCCTAAAATGGCTCATTCAAACACGCCCCCACATGTCTACGTCACAATGTGGAAATATTTGCGTAATGCCGCCCAAATGTTCACGCAAAGAAAGAAGGCGTGGTTTCAGTAACCGCAGTAGTGTTGATGCAGCCATGTCAAGGAGACGCTGTGTGTTTCTATGCGAAAGCAAAAGCACTTTATTTGGCCTTTTGAAAGTAGATGCAATTAGGAATCATTGGTTAAGATTTGTTTACAACACAACAGCACAACCCAAATGTTCGAATTTGTGCAACGCATTTTATGGATGACAGTTTCGTGAACCTAGTAGAGTACAAGGCTGGCTATGCACTAAGGCTATTTCTAAAAAAAAGGGTCAATTCCAACTTTGCTATGACAATCTGGCGCTTCTGAATCAGCGACTGTAAGTATGTTTTGTTATTAGTTCAAATATTTGCTATTGGCTGTTCAAATGCAGAGTTTTGCACATAACGCGTCGTGTGTGTGTGAGGGGAACAGGGTCACGTCATAGTGGAGTGTACTGCCTGTCAGAAATCGTCTTAACCGCGGCTTGTGTACTGCAAATACATACGAGCATCATCATTGTGTCTGTCACGCGACTCTGTTCCCCTTTCGGGCTTGAACTGATAAAACTAACTTGAAAGCTGAAGCTCGCGATTATGGTAAGGGGCGTTACATTTCTGACGCGTGCTTGTGGTGTTCGACCAATCACAATGCACTGGGTCAGTTGGCCAATCAGAGCAGACTGCACTTGTTGGAAGGAGGTGCTTTGTAGAAAACGACACATTTGAGAGAGGCAGGGCGTAGAGGAACTACAATAATATACAGTATTTGAAAAATAATGTGTTTTTTGAGCATTAAGGCATGTCAACATATTCTGTTACACCAAATACACAAAATAATGATCTTTAAAATAGCATCATATGACCCATTTAACTTTTTCTTTATTTTATTTTATTTTATTTTATTTTTTTCAATATGAACCACTCATTTTTCTTTTCTTTTTTCCTTTTTTCCATTTTCATTTTTCTTTTTCTATTCCTATGTTTTCCTTGTTTTTTTGCAGTTTATTTTCTAGAAAGTCAAATAGCTGAACCACTCATTTGACTCAAGTCCCCCTGAGACCTTGTGTTTGTGAGTGTGTCTTGGTCTTACGTAAAAGGGCAGATGGGCCCAGCTGGACGATCTTCTCTCTCACACTCTATGCTCAGTAAGACAGATCCTTGGAGCAAATGGCAACGGCTGAAACACCTGGGCATTCCAGAGCACAGGGACAGGGATCACAGAGTGCAGCGGATAAAGACTTAACTAAACAATTCATTGATTTACCGGTAAACCCAACATAACCTCGTATGAGCGCAGAAGGGACATGTTTTGGAAAACATCAACTGTCTCATTTATAGGGCTGCAATCCCTTGTATAATTTATGTTGAACTATAATACTATAGGTGGATAGATGTAGAGGAGTATTGACTAGCATTTCAATGAAGCATATTTCTGTCATGACAACTCCTGGAAGAAAACTCTTAGCTTGGTAATGGATATGACAATGTTAATGTATTTGGTATTGGCAGAATAGATCTGCTAAGCTGCTGCTGAATTGCTGCTGGTGTTGGTTATTGCTGTAGTTGTAGATTATTGCTGCTGCTGCTGCTGCAAGCAAGTACAGGAACTTGCTACTGCCAATGCATACGGCAATGCGGTGGTGTGAGTAATTAAGACATACTGCTGCTGCACAAATATCATATAAAATAACCCATAACAGACCTATACAGGTGGAGCTGGGGAAGGGGGAGGGTTTTAGAGGAACTCTGAAAGCACACTGCAAAATACTCGAGTGGATGCTAACCAGCCATTTCAGTGTAAAGCAGTAAGCTCATTGGCTGCGTATGCAACATGAACCAATCAGCTTGTGCCAAGTCATTTAACGCTGTGAATATCATCATTTAAAAACTCACCAGCCTGCGCCATCTAGAGTTTCATGAAAGAACGATTTTATATCTTTAAAAGTCGGTTCATCTTCCAGGTGTTCTAACCTCAAGGATCCCAGCTGTTTTAATCTACTCTGAATTTCCTCCTTTTTCTCATCTCAGGTGCCCAGCTGCTGAACTTTACCCAGTCTCAGGTCTAAAAGCAGACTTAACCTATGTGTCCACTGATGCAGAAGAAATCCCTTAAATACTCTCTTTATATATACAGTAGCTTGGCAGTATTTGCTTAGATTACATGGTCAAAAACCTGATTAATTTGCAATGATGATTGCATTAATTTGCAACAATCCATCAGAAATTACAGGATACTTTCAATTGTTTATGACAGATGTCACTGCCTTAACCTTACAGTGTTTGGTTGCCACACCACCAATTTGCATTAAGTTGAGTGTTTCTCATTGTTTTGACACTCTCACCTCTTGTTCTGCTTTGCTGTCAGTCCCACAATCCCCTGCGCAAGTCTGTTACTCAGCTCCTGTTGAGAATGAATTGAAAATGCATCCTCAGCTTCACTCACTCTGCTTGTACAGTTAGAGCGTTTGCAGGTTCAAAAATAAGTGATAATTGTCTATTCTAGGGTCTATTCACTAGGGTTTTTGTGTTCTTGTTCAAGAAAGGTTGCATTGTTTAATGCTTAACAAAATGAATATTTCATTTGGGCTGAAAGGCAAACTTTGGATTATTGTTCATTTTGCTGATGCACATGTGTCTGTGTGATCCTGCGGGAAGCAATGGCCCAGGGAGCTCAGACTCAGATGCTGCATTGAGTCTAGGTGTGTGTATGTGTGTGTTTAGTGCCTTGTGTAGCCTGAAGCAAACCTTAAATACCTTAAATAAAAAACGCAGGAGTACCATTACAGCTGACACTCTTGCTGCCATTAAAAATATTACAAAACGGTTATACAGCCAGCTCATAATCTTTTTATATTTAGGCATTCAGCATATCACAGCAGTGGTACTTCATCTACAGAGTTTCTTATTCTTTTTAATTATTACATATGCAATCATTACCTCACATTAATTAAGTGACAATTACAAATGATGAAAATGAAGTTACAATTGTCAGAATTAATTAAGTGACAATTATACTTGATGAAAAGGATGAAACACTATCAGTTTACAATTACAACATCTAAACATAGTTGTCAACTAAGCATTTGTAAAGCAAAATTGCTCACTAGAATCATCAAGTGCAGCCTGGATTCATCCTAGTGCTGCAGGGAAGATCGCAAGCATAGGCGCTGAATGTTCATCTCCCGCAGCGTGCTCAGTGTGCGGACAGAGCGCGTGCTTAGATCAGATCGTGAGCTTGCCTTAGAGGTCAACATGAAGAGCATCTGATGAGAACAGATGGAGAGAGTAAACTTTAAATCAGGCCGACAAGACCAAATGTTTGTCTTGTGCACATGACGGTGATTTCAGTTCACATCAAGTGTGCTCCAGTAAGCTCTCTGTGCCCTCAACAGTGCTTGCATGCAATTTAGGAGTTTTCACAAAATTCACACAAACTTTCTGACGTGACTAAATTCTTGCTTTCTTGTAGTTGTCTTCTTGTAACACATTTTTATTGGTAGAGAGCTATAGGAAGTGGTGGGACCAGAGTTATGAATTGACAACCAAACTCAAACTTGCATCATCATGGGAGCTCCATATGTTGGAGGCATGTGCAGTATCACTTCACAGTGGCATTAACGTTATTGTTTCATTTTTGTTTTGGCAATGCAGTTGACTTGTGTCATGCTAAATTTAACCTGAAACCGTTTTCTAAGAATTTATGTATGCATTTTTGAACGACTTGGATGACCATGTAATGCAAAAATGCTGTTTTCAGGACCATTTTAAGGAAACTTAGGGAGGTTCGAAAAATGATTTAAAAAAATAAAACCACAATCAGTCACAGCAGCTAAAATATACTTTCACATACATTCATAAATATTAACCTGGAATCTTGTTGATGTTGATTGAACACAGTTCATGAGCATATTATGCATCAACTATCTTGTTACTTAACTCACTTTATTTTCAGATTCTCTTTTCTGAGTGCTTATTGTAAACAAAATTTGTTTACTTCTGACTCATGAGAGCGATTTTCATTTTCATTTCATTCGTATGCATGTCTGTTTCAGAATGGAGCAGTTCCAGGAGAGCCAGTAAAGAAAGATGAAAACTCCAGAAGGGGAAACTGGGGCAACCAGATTGAGTTTGTCCTCACCAGTGTTGGCTACGCAGTGGGGCTGGGAAACGTCTGGAGGTTTCCTTACCTCTGCTACAGGAATGGAGGAGGTGACCATTTTGACTTTATTCTTCTTTTCCCATTATCTATCTTGTCTTTCTTTCTGTGCTTTTCTTGCATGGTTTAGCATTTTATAATTTCTTGCTAGATTCCTAGAATAGAATAAGTTAATTGTTTTTCATGTAAGTCTGAAAGTCTATGGATGTAATCGAAAGTAAAATTGATGGTATTTAGGGTTTTGTTTTTGTAAGTCATACCACTGGTTCCTTTCCAAATTCTTTGCTCCCTTAAAAGGGTACTCATTTGGTATCAAGTCTCATAACACACCTCACTTAAAATAGACCAGGCTAGAGTAAGCAAGGGTCTCTAGCATCAGGTCCCCAATGACCTGGCCCGGAAACCTCTGCCCCGTGATCTCATATTCCTAGAGCTGCCTCTAATCGGAAGGCATACCCTGAATTAGCCCAGAATTCAGATAAGTAACTAAACTCCAGGCTCTTTAAGCAAGGATGGATTATGATCCTGTAAGGCCACAGGGCACCAGCAGCTTTTTTTGAACTATTTGTATGCATCTTCGATCATTCATTGCATTTCATTAGATCCATATTATTATTCAAGCAATGTTCACCTATCTGCAACAGGATGAAGTGCCTTGCTTCTTGATGTCAGGCTACTGTGGGCCCCTCAGTTTGAGGCCCCTGATACATCAACCCCATTGCCCCTGGCCGTACTCCACCCTTGTCTTTAAAACACTCAAAGCAATGAATTCACATTCCATTCCATTATGCAGTTGAAATGCAGCTAGTCCAATCAAATTCGATCTGTTGTGTAACATCAGGTGTTACTCACTTATGTGCGTAAGCATTAGGGAACACTATAATTGAAAATAGACCATGGCTATTCTATGTGTCATTAGGGGCCAAGCACCGAAGGTGCTTAGGCACCTATTGTATCCGTTGGAGTTATTCTTCTTCTTCTTCTGTTTTTTCCGCCATTGCGTCTATGGCAGCCCATAGAACCGCTTGCGGGAAAGTTGTTAAATTTGGCACACTGATAGAGGACAGTCTCAACATTAACCATAGCAAATTTGGAGTCTCTAACTTGAACTCTGTAGTACCACCACTTGTCTAAAGTTTCACTCATGTTTATGCTAATAACTTTTGAACCATGAGGCACAGAAGGAAAATTCTTTTTCCCTCTAATTTCTTGGCTCATGCCGAGTCGAATGGACACCAAAATTCAAAAATTGTAAGGTTTAGTTTTTCCGCTATTTTCAATTGTTTGTAAAACCTACTTTTTCGAACTTGTCCTAGACGGTTCGTCCAATTTTCACCAAAATTGGCTCAGATCATCTACAAACCATGCTGGCAAAAAGTTATGGAATTCAAGTCGATTAGTCAAACCTTTCTGGAATAACGCGCGAACGAATTCTACGAAAAGTACGGAAAAATGGATCTGAGGCTGTATCTCCGCAACGGTTTGGCGTATTGAGACTAAACTTGGTGTGTGTTATAACAAGCATAACCTGCCACCTAGTGGTCAAGAGATATGAAAAATGCATATTTTTGCTTATAACTTCTGAACGGTTTGGCCAAAAATCCCAAAACTCTCTCTTTAGATTGGGTGCATCATGCCGAGTCGAATGATACCCAATTTTCCCATGTCAGCCATTTTGGGCTACGGCCATTTTGAATTTTGTAGTCAAATGCTATATTTTATGAACACACTGATGTATCGTTACGAAACTTGGTGTGAGTCATCAGCAAGATGCCCCGAAGGAGCCTGAGAAATTTCGAGCCAGCACCACCTAGTGGTAAAATCAAATATTCACATGCTTATAACTTTGGGTGTGGTTGACTTATTTTCACAGGATTCACCTTTTTAGACTCCTGAATCCTTGCCGAGTCCAGCGATACCAAACATATCAGGTTTTGCCTTATGGTTTGTGCAACGTTGCATTTTAGTGCTTATAAAACATTTGCCAATATCTTAGAAACCGTTACTCCGATCGACACGAAACCACCGTAGGAAATTCGGAAACATAGCGTGCCAGTTGAACTTTAATGCCTAATTGCCAAAATTCTGATGGTAAGTGGCACAAAAATGCAAACAAAGTCAGCCATCAGTCATTTTTTCTCTTCTCATATATAAAAATGTTTATAACTCCAAAACAAAATGAGATATTTTCACCAAATTTGACATACATATGTATGGGCACACTCTAAGGACACATAAAAAATTTGGTGGGATTGTGCCTCTTGGTGGCGCTATAATTGAACAAAATGTGAAATTGCCATTTACTACAATAGAATATTATGTTATAAAATGCTATATTTTACGAATGCTTTGGTGCACCATTACGAAACGTTGTATGTACCATCAAGACCATGACCTGAAAGGTCTCAAAAAGTTTTGAGACAGTGCCACCTTGTGGTCAAAAGTTATAATGAAATTTCATATAAATGCTAATAGCTTTCTGTGAATTTTGCCTATTGTAATGAGACTGGTATTAATAGATTCCTTGGGTCCTGCTGAGAACAGTGATACCAATGTTGCCATAGTCAGCGAAACTTCCTGTCCGCCATTTTGATTTTCTTTAGTTTAGTTTAGTATAACTTTATTGTCCACCTGAGTGGAAAATTGTCTTTGGCTCACCAACACAACAAGATTAATAACAACATACATACATAAAATAAAATCACAATAACTAGTCACGTACACACATAACATAAAAGAAAATAAAAATATAAATACAGTTCAAGCCTTACACACTGCTTACTTAAGAAGTTGCTGAGTTAATGATTCTAATTGCGTTGGGGATGAAAGACCTTTTGAACACATTTTTATTTGCTAGAGGAACTCTATAACGTCTACCTGATTTCAAAAGCTCAAACTGGCTGAAGAGAGGATGAGAGCCATCTGCAAGAATAACTCTTGCCTTCTTCTTTGTCCTTTCTACATAAAGGTGTGTTAACTGATTCTGAGGCCTGCCAATTATTTTATTTGCCGAGGATACAATTCTGGAAAGTTTGTTCTTGAGTCTGCAATTTAGATGCTCGTACCAGACAGAAAGATGAAAGGTTAAAACACTTTCAACAATGGATTTATACACAAGTTCCAAGATGTGCTTACTAACACCAAAACCACTAAGCTGTCTGAGAAGAAAAATTTGCTGAGAGCATCTTTTAAAAATGTACTCTGAATTATCAGCAAAACTCAACTGAGAAACCTACTTTTTCGAACTCCTCCTAGACCGTTGGTCCGATTTTCACCAAAATCGAATCATATCATCTTCAGACCACGCTGACAAAAAGTTATGGATTCTGTGTTGATAGACAAAACCGTTTTTGTATACCACAGCAACAAATTTGAGGCATCATGCCAAAATGGCACTTGAGGCTGTCTCTCTGCAAAGCTTTGGCATATTGACACCAAACTTTGTGTGTGCCATTGTCAACTCACACAGAACACACCACATCGATTTGATAACAGCGCCACCTATTGGTGAAACGTGAAAAGCCAATAAATCATATTACTAGATGTTTCCCTGCTGAAAAAAACAATAGAACCCTGCCCAAAACACAATAGAAAATGTAATGGATTTAATGGTTATAATGGGAATTGTATTGGTTTTAATGGAAACTATAATAGTGTCTACTGGTATGTGATGGATCCTATTGGTGGGATGTTAAATCCTATTGGGAAAATGCCCAAAACACACTACAAAAGGAATTTTGTAATGGTTTTACTTGAAAAAACTAATGGTTCATAATGGTATTTCAGTGGAAACCATTGGAATTTCTGTGATGGTTTCTATTGGGCTTCTATTGTTTTTTTTAGCAGGGTTATGATTTCTCAGCCGTTTTGACTAAAATCATCCTAAAATGGCTTCAATTACTCATTTCTGCAGTTGGTCTGATGCTTGCTTCTGTAGTGCTTGGCCCCGTAATTGCTGCTTGCAGCTATTTTTTTTTTTAAACTAATTTTGTTTCCTACTGTTTATGTAAATAAGAACACCTACGTGTCTGTCTTTAGCTAGAAGACAGGATAAATGGTTATGTAACTCTGTGGTCGTTTGTGTATCACAGGTGCCTTCATGTTCCCATACTTCATCATGCTGGTGTTTTGTGGCATCCCTCTGTTCTTCCTGGAGCTCTCCTTTGGGCAGTTTACCTCCCTCGGGTGCCTGGGAGTCTGGAAGGTCAGCCCCATGTTTAAAGGTGAGCATGAGGCCGTTAAAGGAGGTGTGAGAACAAAAAATATTTCAATGAAAAGTCACATCTATGTGGGTTGGTTTGCCCTTTAATGTGTGGCATGACCTGTTTTACATGTTAAACTAGTAATTATTTTTAAACATATGTTCTTACAGTGTTTTCTTCACCTTAGGGTGGCTTGCAATATCTAAACACTCCTCACAAACTCAAGAGGTGGTCTGAGCTTGGTTTAAAAATGTGCCATGTGAATGATAAAGTGATGATAAAGTTTCACTGTTATAATTTCTTCGAGTCCAAACATTTTTACTTTAATAATAGATATCCGTTAAATTTTTAGTCATTGTGGCAAACATTTTCTGAAGACAAAAAGCTAATTTTAAATTTTTTTCCCTCAATAATTTTACCTTATTTAATGTAATAAAGATTTTGGGAATATTTTGAATAAGAAACTTTTTTTTTTTCCACAGACAGCTTTTCCTATAATCGTTTATTGAGTCACTCACTGAATTAATTAATTTAGTTTAGTTTCAGTTAATTTCGTTTCGTTTCGTTTAGTGGGTTTCATTATTTCTACTGCCACCAGATAATGTTTAATTCATGAAAATAGACACCACCTACTGGTTGGTATGTTTTGCACATACTGTTAAAATTGGGAAATGCAGAATATGCTTAAATGCTTTATTGTATTGCAAAGCAATATTTCAATATTTGTCAAAATATTCATCTAGATTTATTTACCATATCATGCAATCTTAATATACGTTTTTATGTTCACTGTTGGTTATTTTTGATGTTACATTACAGGTTTCTCAGATGAGTGTATTGCTTTCTGGGTATTCAAAGCTAAATATCCTTTAACGTATTGTCATTTGGTTGTTCTCTTTCCTTCAAGGTGTGGGCTATGGAATGATGGTGGTCTCTACCTACATTGGAATTTACTACAATGTGGTGATTTGCATTGCATTTTATTACTTCTTCATGTCCATGACAAACCTTCTGCCCTGGACGTACTGTAACAACCCCTGGAACACTCCTGACTGCGCTGGAGTGATGAGCACTTCACGAGCTAATGCCACCTTCGCCAATGTGTCCGCTGTCGTGTCAGGGGTGACTGAGATAGTCAACCGCACTAAAAGGACCAGTCCTAGTGAAGAGTACTGGAGGTAAATGCACACCTTTGTGGGTCAATTCATCTATGTATCTTACTGTAGTAATTATAATTATTTACATATAAAAATTGTCTAAAGGTAAAAAGTTTTATTATGAATCATTAATAAAATAAAATAAAATTTATTATAGTTTTTTGTAAGTTACATTACATGACATTTCAAAACCTAAAATAACATTGCCTTGTCTAAAAAGACTTCTTGGATATTTTAAAAGATTTTTAAGAGATTTATTGAGCTGGTCCTCTCTGTGATGTCATTTCCAGTTTTTCTGCATGTTGATTGGCCCACGTAACTTTGATTGGGCAAATACTTTTCAAATATTAATAAGCAGTGCAGTATTTGTTAATATATCATTTTCTTAAGACATAATAAGTAGTATAATAAATAATAATTAATTTATTTCTTTTATTGACAAAACAGTTGTATCAGCCTGATATTTTGACTTTATACCCTCTAAAAATATTAAAATTAATTTTAATACAGAAATTAAAACAATCTTCTCATAGTAGAGACATTTTTAATGTATTTTTAAATAAATTAACAGGACAAAAAATAAGTGTCACTGAATTCTGTATATGTTTATACACAAATATAAATGTTAGCAAGAAAAGATCCAGAGAGTTGAATCTCAAGATAATTATATAGTCAATCCATTATTCATCAGTTTGGAAAATTCATGACAAGTTGATAGTTGAAAGCTGGTAATTAATACATGTTTGCAGAATTCGTGCATTTTGTCTTGATGTTTAGATCTTTGTGCACTGGACTTGACAGATGTGTTTGTTGAATGATGTTTGAACACTATGTAGGATGACATAACAAGACAATGGGAAAGAAAGGCACAGAATGTTTTCTTTTTCCAAGAGTGTGATTGTGATTGTATGTGGTTTGGAATGAATGCTTTACTTTACTGCCTGTGGTCAGAGAATACAAGGCTTTGACCATGAGATGCTTGTGGACAGTTTAACATCTTTATAAATGGTTTGTGCCCTCTGGACTGTGTTGTCCCTGTGGTATGAAAGACCTTCTTGTTCCTGCCTTCTGTAAACTCATTCATTGTGTGGTGGATGAGGTTGTTTTTGATGGAACTATGCTCTAATGCATTTAACCTAAAGGCAAGCTCAGACAAATTATTAATACTTAGATTAGCATGATAAATTTGATGAGTGAATTGTTTATACTTTGTATTACATCCTGCAGTCTCTCACGCCCCTCTTTTACTGGTTTTGCCCTCTCAGGAACTATGTGCTGAATATCTCTGATGGTATTGGGAACTTCGGGGAGGTGCGTCTACCTATCCTGGGCTGTCTGGCTGTGTCATGGGTGGTTGTGTTCCTCTGCCTCATTCGAGGAGTCAAGTCATCAGGCAAGGTGAGTTGAACACCCATTCCTGCAACATAATATTAAAATGTGAATATTAGATTAAAAACTTTGGCAACTAGCTGAGAAAAATAAAGAAATAATAAACTAAAGTGAAAAAAGTGAAAGCTGAATAGAATCTGATATTAAAATAATTAAAAATGTAAAAATAAAAGCTTATTCAAAATAATATAACACTGAAATAGCACTGCTTACCGTACCTACATGTTTTTTTTTTTTTTTTAATTGAGTTTTAATTGTGTCTTTCTTCAGGTGGTGTATTTCACAGCAACCTTTCCTTATGTGGTGCTGACCATTCTCTTCATTAGAGGAATCACTCTGGAAGGAGCCGTGAGTGGTATCAAATACTATTTGACCCCTCAGTGGGAGAAAATTCTAGATGCCAAGGTCAGTACATTATACAACAGCACATACTGTAGCTGCAAGTGATCACTGATATTATGTTTATAATAACATATTTTGTGTTCTGCAGGTATGGGGGGATGCTGCCTCTCAGATTTTCTATTCGCTGGGCTGCGCCTGGGGTGGGCTTATCACCATGGCATCATATAACAAGTTCCACAATAACTGTTTTAGGTAATAAACATTTTATCCCTTTATTTTTTCTGCTTCTCTGTCATTTTAAAACATTAGACTTTAAGTATTGTGTTTTTGAGTATGGTGAGTGCTTGATGACTTGCATGCATTACTCTGTAGCACCCCCATGTGGCTGCTACTGATAAATGCATAGAACTTCTAACTTGTTTTATGTGAAATCAAGGAAGGAATGAAAGAATTTCAGTTCAAATTGTGATATGACTGCAAACTTACTAATAATTATAACATTTATTTGTCTGTTTTCAAACAGAGACAGTATCATCATCAGTGTAACAAACTGTGCCACCAGTGTGTACGCTGGCTTTGTTATTTTCTCCATCCTGGGATTCATGGCTAATCATCTGGGGGTGGATGTGTCAGAGGTGGCCGATCATGGGCCAGGCCTGGCATTTGTGGCCTACCCGGAGGCCCTAACATTGCTGCCCATATCACCACTCTGGTCCCTGCTGTTCTTCTTTATGCTCATTTTATTGGGCCTTGGTACTCAGGTATTTTTATGTCCTTCTTTTCTTTACTGCAGTTTTCTACAATGACACTACAGATCAAAAGTGTGGAATTGGTTAGATTTTTAAAAAGTTTTTTTTAAAGGATTTTCTAATGCTCACCAAAGCTGCATTTATTAAACAAAATAAAGTAAAACTAGAATATGGTGAAATATTATTACACTTTAAAATAATAAAATAAATGTAAATAAATGAAAAAAAGAAAAAACTGTCTTACTGACACCAAGCATTTGAACAGTAGTGTAATTCAGGCTGGACCACTTATAGTACTCTATTCAAACTTTAATTTAGATCATTTCAACATTTTGTCTATATTTGGTCTTATACTTTTTAAGGATTTTAAGATTAAAGTATAAAAATCTCCCAGCAACTGAATGTTAGGCATTCACAATCCAACCATTAGTGACTTCTTTATAGTATCTGCATACAGAAATGCCCTGTTTTCTAAAACTGAGTTGTGATTTGTTCTGTTTATAGTACATTTCCAATTACTAATCTCTTCAGATCTTTTCCCCCTTCTCCTTTTATGTATATATTTTTTTATTTATTTATTTATTTATTTATTTTACAATTTTACCTACAAATTTCACCTTACTTGCTTTACCAGCACTGGTATTTATTTTAGTAAATTTCCTTTTTAACTAGTAGTTCATGGAAAAAAGTGATATACAATTTATTTTCTTTCTGTTCAATGTTGTAGTTCTGTTTACTGGAGACTCTGGTGACGGCTGTAGTAGATGAGATTGGAACTGACTGGATTATCAAAAATAAGACCTATGTCACACTGGGAGTCGCTATAATAGGATTCCTCCTGGGAGTGCCGCTGACCACACAGGTGAGTAACAAAAACACACTCGAGCAAACAAAACAAGACACACATCCTTAATCCATGGATTGACTTAATCTATTATGCTGTGTGTGATTTAGGCAGGAATATACTGGTTGCTGCTTATGGACAACTACGCTGCCAGTTTCTCTCTGGTCGTCATCTCTTGCATTATGTGCATCTGTATAATGTATGTCTATGGTGAGTCCTCCAAGTCACTTTCTACATGCTGTATTTAAAGGCCACAGTAGCTGGATGTACACTGAGGTGTTAATTTCAATGTTGTGTTCCCACCTAGGCCACAAGAACTATTTTAAAGATGTGGAGATGATGCTAGGCTTCCCTCCTCCAGTCTTCTTCAGGATCTGCTGGAGATATGTGTCGCCTTTCATTATTACTGTGAGTGACAGTCTGTTTTAGGTTTTTCTGATTCAGTTTTTCCCCCCTGAATCAGGTTTCTCCATATCACTCAATCTAATCCTTTTTTGTCTCTGTCTCTTCACAGTTTATTCTGATTTTCACTGTGATACAGTACAAGCCTATTACCTATAATGACTATGTATACCCCAGCTGGTCATTGGTCATTGGGTTTGCCATGGCTTTATCTTCGGTCATCTGTATACCTATCTATGCTCTGTTCAAGATTGCTATGTCTGAAGGATCCACATTTTTAGAGGTAAGATTCCGCCTTAAGGGCTGTCATTGGCACCTTAAAGGGATAGTTCACCCAAAAATGAAAATTCTGTCATTAATTACTCACCCTCATGTCGTTCCAAACACATAAGATCTGCGTTCATTTTCGGAACACAAATTAAGATATTTTTGATGAAATCTGAGAACTTTCTGACCCTGCATAGACAGCAATGCAGCTGACACATTCAAGGCCCAGAAAGGTAGTATAAGGACATCGTTAAAATATGAGAATACTTTTTGTGCACAAAGAAAACAAAAATAACGTCTTTATTCAACAATTTTTTCTCTTCTGTGTCAGTCTCTGCAATGCGTTTACGACAGTACCATAATGTATGCTTGTGATGCTGATGACGCAGGAGCCGGCATTCTGACATAGAACCTGGATGCACTGCGCCTTGTTTACAAGCAGAAGATGACGCACACTGTACATAAAACAGTCTTCATAAACATGTTTGAAGATTTCGACAGAGAGGATGACTTGCAATTTTTTGCCCAGCCTTACTTATTTGAACCAGAATATACAGACGATGAACTAAGAGAGATGGACGTTCTACATCAGAACGCCGGCTCCTGCGTCAGCAGCACCACACGCATGCGTCGAAAAGACTTGCATGGGAAAAAAAGAAATTGTTGAATAAAGTCATTATTTTTGTTTTCTTTGCGCACAAAAATGATTCTCGTAGCTTCATAAAATTACGGTTGAACCACTGATGTCACATGCACTATTTTAACAATGTCCTTACTACCTTTCTGGGCCTTGAATGTGGTAGTTGCTTTGCTGTCTATAGAGGGTCAGAAAGCTCTCAGATTTCATCAAAAATATCTTAATTTGTGTTTCGAAGATGAACGAAGGTCTTGCGGGTTTGGAACGACATGAGGGTGAGTAATTAATGACAGAATTGTCATTTTTGGGTGAACTATTCCTTTAAAACGTGCTTCTGCACTTGTTGCAATATATTGTACCATCTACCGATGCAGCCTAAAAAAATGACTTCATTGTTACTTAATCTTCAATGTTTTGTTTATTCTGGATGTTTTGCACAGACATAACTTTATTTTCTTTACTATTTTGGAAAATGTCGGAGCAGCCAGTGCATTGCGCCACCTATAGTATTGGAGTAAATTTCCTCTTTGTTCATGCCATTTGAATATCTGGTCTGCTTTTTACTTTGTTCTTGGTGTAAATATGCCTAAAGAAAAAAGTTAATCATGGTAACAACTACTATTTTCCTGAAAAATGATCTAGTTTTAACTTTAAAATATGTAAATCCTACATCAAAACAGTTGATAAATTGACTCTTACCTCTGCAGCGTTTGAAGAACTCTGTGAAGCCTGACCCAGACTGGGGCCCGGCTCTGCAGGAGCACCGCAAGGGCCGCTACACCACTGCAGGCCCCGAGTCAGTGGAGGTGTGCCCTCTCAAAGAAGACCTGAAGGACGAGGGTAAAGAGAAACTCAAGGAGAAAGAAGATGAGATCGGTTTGACCATCCCAGGAAGCAACGGCTCCACATTAAACCCCTCACCAAGCGCATAGAGGAGCCCCTCCCCACCCTCCCCCCAGGACGGTTCCCATTCCCACACTGCGGGACAGGCCACTCTCGCTGGAGACCTTTACATATTGTAAGGGCTTTATGAAATCTAACCTCTAGAGAAATTGGTTGTCATCCAAAACCTTTTTCTTTTTGTTCACATAATTTAATATTGCAGTTTTTTTTAAAAAGACAAGAAAAAAGACATACACGTTGCAAAAAAGTTTGCATACACGCAGTGTGTATATAGCGCATTGTACAATATTTTCACTCTGTGTTGAGTAGTCTGGAAGTGTGACTGTAGCGGCAGCAGGAGCTACAGTGGGACTTGGCTCGTGTGTATAGTGGCGGCAGTGCTGGTCAGGTTTAATAGCTGAAGACCAAATATTCTTTGTGGCAATGTTGTAATGGCACTGTTAAATGGAGTGTTATTTTCAGCTTCTGTTTTGTACCCATTTTCTTGTTTGGGGACCATCTCATTCACAAGCCAATATGGGGTTTTTAATGGCCAGTGTTGGTGTCTGAGAGCAGAGTGGCTGAGGATCAATGTAATGCCAGTTTTTGATATAGTGCATGTTAAATGACCTTTTAACACTGTAATAACTCAAAATCCACCTAAAACTACAAAACAGAACATGTCTATTATCCATTGACTAGATTTCCAGTAAAATGGCTGATACTGATAAATAAGCATAGGCCAAGAGAATATGAACTTTATTTCCATTTAAGTGAGAGCACAAATACAAAACAAAGGATATTTGGTCTTAAGCTCTTACTGACTGAGGTATCTGGACCGAGGCATATAACTTCTCAAGCCCATTCTCAGGGTTACACACAATTTGCTTTTTTGCAAAACATTTTCCAACACCTTGAGATGATTTATTGCTGATGTTGAGTGTTTGACATGAAGGAGAGGGGTTTTCATGTGGAAACTTCCACATGAAATGCCAAATCTGTCTAGTCTTCCGGGCATCTCGAGCCGAGGCATCTCCTGAGCGAGGGGAGCATGTGTGCGATAACAGAAGCAGCTAGTTCCTCATTAGATTCAGTACTGTAGTATGCACACTAACCCCGCTCTACATGGAAAAAGAGGCATGTTACCAAAAACATGTGCACAGACCTGTGTTCTGATTTAGTTGGTATGTTTGTTTGTGTGTATTTTTTGTTGTCTATGTGTGTTAAGAGACTTGAACTGGTGTGTATGTGTGATTTAAAGGCATCTGGCTGTGCTGAGCTGAACGGTCATGTCAGTTGAACATTGAAATAAGGGGTAACTGCATGTGGAACGTAAACATAGCATCAGTCAAAAATCACTGTGGTTAGTTAGTGAAATCGCTGGGGAAGTTAGCTTTTTTGGCCTAATATTTTAAAACAACATTAAATAGACTTGCTAGACAAATAAAAGGCCAAACTATCCAATTTTCACGATAGAAACCACAGCATTTTATGGTAATGTGGTGCATTCTGTTTCGTTTTGGTTTTGTAGAGAGGGGATATACTGGTATGGAGAATTTTGGTCATGTTGGTATGGCTAGATGCCGCATATCATATCATTCCAGTGACGTTTCAACAAGGCCCCATTACTTATGATGCATACGGTTGTAGTGGCACATATACATGGATGAAGAGTCCTGGTTACACTGTGAATTTGTCTGGGATGTTGCCTGACGCCTTTTAACAGGGAGTCTGGCAATGCAGCTGCTAATGTGCTGATGCATCACATATTGAGACTTCTGATTAAACAGTGAATCTCTGTATATAGTCAAGTCAAAATAGTTTATTTGGTATTTCTCTCCTGTGTTGTGCCAGGAGAAATGCAATATGTGACGTGCTCTGTCATTTTCAAGTCAAGTCAAGTTGAGCTTTATTGTCATTCCGCTACATGTGGGGACATACAGTGGAACGAAATGTCGTTCCACTGAGTCGGAATTTTGAGTCGGAATGAGGCAAAGAAATGCTTTGTTGCATTAAGTCTCAGCTTTTGATTAGCTTAATTTAATTATGAAATTCGAACATGTCATTTTGACGTCATAGATCGCTAAAGCTTCCTCAGTTTAAAGGCAGCATGGAGCGCGAGCGAACTGATCGTCTCTTTGTCTTTACTACTAGTTATTGCACAAAAAAACAAATGAACATCAGAAGGTATGTTGAAAGATGCAGTACAACTTACTAAATTTGTCATCTCTCATGTACTCATGTTTCAGTCGCAGAAAGACGTGAATGAAACAGCTTGTGAACAACGTTACCTGACGTTACATTTACCTCAGGAAAGTCATTCAATGTCCATTGCAAAAAAAAACCCTTAGAAAAGAGCATATTAGTAAAATCGTAAATATGCACTGTAAACACATTAAATTTTACTTAAGATGTAATTGATGTCTTAAAGTAAGCTTGAATAAATCTCCAGATTCTATCAAAAAAATTAGATGTCATTTTCTCACAAGTTTTTATGACAGCACCATTTAATTAGATTTCCGCAACGGATCATAAATAATTATGTTTTTGAAAGTTTTTTGATATTTGTTTGAGATTGTTCTTTAACTGTTTCTGGGCCAAAATGACTCAAAATGATGGAGCAGGTCACAGATAAAGTCAGTATTCAAAAACCTGATTGCATAATAGTCTATGTCATTGTTATTGTACATTATATTAATCTTTGCATGATGGTATGATATATTTAAGATTTTATCCAAAAATATACAAAACACAATCTAACTTTAAGAAGTAGGGAAAAAAGAGAGAAGAATAAAAGTAACCCTGCTGCCTAACAGGAGGTATCGGACACTCAGGGGAGTAGTTAGAGGTTCATTGGTCTTAGCACAACCATACCTGCAGGTCACAAACTCTAGCTTTTCCTCTGTTAGACAGTTAGTAGATTAGAGCAGCAGTTTAGGTGTCGTGAGACTAACAGCACTTTTATTAACTGGTTCACTTTACCTGGCTACATGCGCAGTAGCTACAGTATGATTAATCGCTGTCGGAAATGTGAATGCACAAGATTGAAGCCCTCTCATTTTTCTGATCTGTGGTCCTCAGACCTTGATCGTGGCATGAAGACCATGTGTCTGTCTCTAGGTACTGCGATGTGAACAGACCTGGATTTTGACCTTGACATGCAAACCTTTTTTTAACAATAGACACGTTATGCATCAGTGCCGTTCTTGCACTGTTCCCCACCTCTCTCCGTTGTACAGTAATGTAAAAAAAAAAAAAAAAAAAAAAAAGAAAGACAAAAACTCAACTGATGTGTATGTTTGTGTTTTCTGTTTTTATCAGGGTGGGTTGCTGTAGTGGGGTTTATTTTTAGTTGTTTTTACCTTATTTCTTATTGTAACGTAGCTAATGTTATGTGTACAGAGTGTTCTGTGTAGTGGACGTTCAACTGCTGAGTCAAACCTAGTTTATGTTAGTGTCACTATTGATGTCATGTAATTTTAATCAGTATGTAATTATCCGTTTTTGCCATTTAACAAGCAGAATCTACCTTTGTAAGAGATTTTTCCTTTTTATTTTTATAGTACTAAAACTGTATTTTACCATCAGTTGTAATCCTTTCTAGCAATGTTCAGTGACACTACATGTTTTTTTTTCCCTAAACCTCCTCAAGCCAGCTGATCTCAAACTCATTGCCAAACTAAGGCTTTTTACTGAAACTTGAAAAATACAGGAATGCTTTTTACATCAGCGTCTGGTCAAACAGAAATCGTTTATTGATGGAGGACACAGTCTAAAGCCAACAATGTTATATCTTCATCTCAATATTGTACACAAGTGTATTTGTAGTGCTGCAAACCTTTTAAGAACATTTCTGTCGACCTGTGATCCAGTTTCATGTATTATGCACAATGTAAAGGAAACAGAGAAAGCAGATTTGATCACCTGGAAAGGATGTTTTAACACATATGGTGATCTTTGAATATTTTTGAAATGCATTTAAAATGATCAAAACTGAATAATGGAATTTTATTTGGGTATATAATGTTTCTGAGAAGAACTGAACACTTTGCTCCTAATTTGGCCTGGCTATTTCTTAGTGTAAATTTAATTGTGATGGCATACACCTTAAAAGAAACATGTCAGGGCTGTGTTTGGAACAGGCAAAACAGAAATACTAGAATTTGGTGGACAATGTGAACACAAATACCTCTAGGTCCAAGATGGGAATATCTATTGAGCACAGTTTTATTGCTGTATTAATTAAAAATATAAAAAGAATCAGCATATCCTTTGGTTAATGGCAACAGTATCATGTATTTTCATGTTGTGACGACACTTTAAAAATATGTTTGAAAGCAACAGAAAATTTCTCTCCCATGTCCTGCATCCTAAAAGAAGCGTTGTCTTTTCAATAGTGTGTGTGTGTACTTCTGTGCTCATGGCAATAAAAAACTGAAGTAGAATGACAAGCACAATGACATGAGCTCAGTACTTTATCAAACGTACAGTATCTAACCGTATGTCTTTTCAATTTTAGGGCCAAACAGCATTGAAGTTGTCTTAGTCATGTCAGCTGTAAACTGTTCAATTTGAAATGGTAAATAAAGTTTATTTTAAAGATCAGATTGTGGTTTGTGTTTTATCGCTGTGAGTTTTTTCCTATGTACATTGAACAGTTAAAATGTCTGACAGTGTGAAGAGCAGCATACGTAGCATACACAGTGATTCTCACAGAGAACTGAGCAGACCGTCAGGCTGAGGAAGACACAGCTGTCTGCTCCCCCTCTGTCCCCTGCTGGCTGTTCTCTGCACTGCAGGAGGAGCCGGCTGGAGACAGACTAGGTCACTACTTTTAGTCACCTCCATCTTTAAGAAGTCTTTGGCGGATCTGGATGCTTTGACTGAGGCTGCTGGAACCAGTCTGAAGGCTGAAGCTCTTAGTGAATTTCCTCTGTACTTGCACTCTTTGTCCCCTTGTTCCAAATCAGAAATAGGGATCGTGGATTGAGCTCTTGAGGAGCTCATTAGTGGTGGACCACTCCTGATGTGGTTTAGGTCTCTGGGCGGACATGGTTTCAAATAGGAAACTGTTGAGTTTAATGCTTTCAGTCCCTCCAAATCATTTGCAGAGAGAGCAGGTTTGCGTGTCTCCCTATAAAAGAAGGAAAAAAAAACATAAGCTTTCCATTGATGTATGGTTTGTTAGGATAGGACAATATTTGGCTGAGATACAACTATTTGAAAATCTGGAATCTGAGGGTGCAAAAAAATCTAAACATTGAGAAAATGGCCTTTAAAGTTGTTCAAATGAAGTTCTTAGCAATGCATATTACTAATCAAAAATGAAGTTTTAATATGTTTACGGTAGGACATTTACAAAATATCTTCATGGAACATGATTTTTACTTAATATCCTAATGATTTTTGGCATAAAAGAAAAATCGATACTTTTGACCCATACAGTGTATGTTTGGCTATTGCTACAAATATACCCCAGTGACTTAAGACTGGTTTTGTGGTCCAGGGTCACACACATATATATATATATATATATATATATATAGCCTAGACATACATTTTTAAATGTACACACTCCAAAAGAGCCTTGGATCAGCTACATGACTTTGCATTTTTCTCAAGACAGATACAAAGACTTATTCTAGAAAGTTGATCTGACCTTGTGTGGATTTGTGGGTTTCTGGTACTCTGATTATTTGTGTTGTGGGAGCCGCTTATTAAACTCTGTTCGTTCAGATCCCTCTGAATGAGTCTCCGTTCCTCTTTGAGCTCTGAAAGCCAAAAGACAAAGCGAGAAATCAGTGATAGGTAGTCTGCTCCACCACAAACCTTTTTACAATCACCTTGGGAAAAATTAAATTCTATTAAAAAAGAAAGAGAATTCTGCTTGATTACTTTCATTGAAAAGCATTCTGGTCTGAGTAGATTGACTTTTGTAGATTGAAGACTGTAATTTTGCTTCCTGACAAGTTGTGCTTATGAGTGGTTGTAAAATCATTTTTCTTTGAAACGGCAGAATTACTGATTTATCTTGTTTACTTAAGTTTTTTTATGAAAGAGTTCTTGTCTATACAATCAAAAGTAACAGCACATCACACATGGGCTGACAGTTTTTCATCAGCCAAAGGAAAAAGTGCTTCAGTGGTGAACCACTAGATGGTGGTGATACACAATTCAAAAGGCCACTTCACATCTGGAGACATTCAAAGATTTATAACGAGATGATTTAATGGTCATTATGATGTATTGTTTATTAGGAAAAATGATGCAGTAGGATGGCTCAACAAAAGAGACTGCAGGGCATAGTTGAATATGCAGTCTTGTTTTAGTTCAGTCTGTCAGTAGGCTTTTGTCTGATACAGAATTGCATGAAAACTCAAGATTAATAATCACATACCTGCTACACTGGGTTCTGGAGATACAGGTTGTGTCTGAGCACTGGCTCTCTCAGTCTCAAGGTTTTCCTGTGATAAAACACATCAAAACAAGTCAAAGGATTTCTACTCCCACCATGATACTTTCATTTTCAACACTAAGTTTTAAGGCCAGTTTGCTGGCCTTGGTTTGCTGGTTTAAAGTCTCTCAGCCTGGCCCATGCTGGTGTTTAGAGGAGTACTCAATCAGTCTCCCAATCTGACTTGGTGAAACAAAAACGCTTCTAAAACCAGTCAACAGACCACTCTGTGAGAGCAAAGCAGCAAACCATCTTAGGCTGGTTGGTTTATTTTAAGGTACTCTTGTTACAGTGTAATTATACATTTCAGTACTGAGTAATATTAATTAACTACATGTGCTTACTATATGGTTACGGTTAGTGTTTGGCATAGGCTTACTTGTATGCAATTATGCATAATTTATTGTTAATATAATAGTAAGTACATGTGTAACAAAGACACCTTAAAATACAGTGTTACCTTTTTTTCTTTTTCTTTTTGTATACACAAACCACAAAATGTTAAAAATGTTAAGTTTTTGTTTTTAAGAAATTAACTTTTTTTATGCAGCAAGGACATTAAATTGATCAGAAGTGACAGAAAAGACTTTCTATTTATCAGAGAATCCTGCGCAGCACAACTATTTTCAACATTATTATTATTAATATGCACCAAATAAGCATATTAGAATGATTTCTGAAGGATCATGTGACACTGAAGACTGGAGTATTTTGCAATATTACTGTTTTTACTGTATTTTTGATCAAATAAATGCAGCTTCTTTGAGAATAAGAGAGTACTTAAAAAAACAACAACATGAAACCATAAAACATGAAAGCACAATGTTCTAGAGTTTCTATGACTTTTGATGCTTTTAATAAAAAATATAACCTGTTTATTATTATGACTGACAATCCAATTAAAATTCATAAGAATAAATGGTCAGATTGCTTTACAGATAAAAAAAAAAAAAAAAGATTAATCAAATTCAGAATGGAAAAAGTGACAGATTTAGTCAGGCTTTGTCTTTCAAGCTTCATTATAATTGTGTGGTTGAAGCAGATCCAGAGCTCACACTGCACTAAATGATTCCACAGACAGAGCTCTTAAAACTGAACTCCAAACCACATGCTTTCGCTGCAAAGCCATGGATCTCCATTAGCCCACATGTTAAATGGCAGAGGAGTACTATTATTACACCAATCTGCCTGCTGCCTCGGTTTATTTGCTCTGAGTCACTGCTATATCATGTGGAGTCATGCTTACTGTCCAGCACATGCATTATACTCTCATCCTTTTAAATGAAACAAAAACAAACAGAGCTCCGCTTTCTGAGGAGAGTGCCCTCACTGCCAGCGTACAGGAGACTATTCATTTTAGCCCTGTGGTCTGTGGGCAGCAGGAGAAACCCCAGAATCCAGCTGGAAAAGAAATACCACAGCCACAGTTATGAGGCCGGTCACTGAAATCTAAGAGCAGAGGGAGGCAGGATGCCCACTGACACACTCCCACCACACTCAGTATAGCCAAGAGTCAGATGAGTGGATGTCTGTGGGGTCAGGGTTATTATCGCTAACTAAAACTAGAAAAAAGAATTACTTGAAATAAACATGAACGGTAACAGTATTGGGACCAATTCTCACTGTTAACTAGTTGCTTATTAGCATTAAGATAATATTAAGATATTGGCTGTTTATTAGTACTTATAAAGCACATATTCTGCATGACCATATTCTACATAACTAAACCAACCCAATACCTAAACTCAATAACTACCTACCTAACTATTAATAAGCAGCAAATTAGGAGTTTATTGAGGAAAAAGAAGCATAGTTAATGGTTTGTTAATAGCGAGAATTGGACCTTAAAATAAAGTGTGACCGCATTAACTGAAATAAAAATTATTTCAGCAAGTTGCCAAGTCATTTGATATTGAAGTACTAAAATGACTGAAACTAAATAAACCAACTTTAATTTAATAAAAACCACATATAAAAATGTGGTTTTTTTAAGCCTAACCCTAACCCTAACCGAAAAAAGACAAAAAAACTGAAAATACAAAAACAACATCTATTTCAAAATATTAACAAAAACTAATGGTATCTCAACACTGCTGTGGTAAATATGTAAATATTTAATATTAAAACAAATTAAATTCATAATTTCATAAAGTTTTTCAGAGTTTACACCTAGTATAAGCAATGCATTCATAAATTTATTATTTTTACGTTAATTTTCCAATCATGCATGATTATGTGTTTACTAATAATTTTATTCAAAACAGAAATTGAATAAAATATTTTAAAAATTAAAAAAACATTTAAAAAAGGGGGGTCTACAGATGAAAAATGGCGTTTTGGGCTAATTCTGGCACATTTACAGCCATGTTTTAAACAAATAAACTAATAAACTAATTTCCATGTCTATAACACTTTCAAAATTCCCACATTTATCCAAGTTTTCCAAGACTATGGAAACCCTGGTCTAGTGGTTCTTGTTGCAGGAAGAAAATTGTGAATTAGAAATGTGATGTCAGTTTACGTCTTGATTTTTGGCTTATTTTAAAGCTGTTTTATTATTTTAAACAATTTAAAGCCATCTCGTGGCCCCCTTTGTGCCAAGACCCCCAGTGGGCCCCAGGCCCCTGGTTGAGAACAACTGGTCTAAATTAAATTCTTGGCTGACACTAATATTCTGATTAACAGTGTTCAGATTAAATTGACTTCTCCCCAAAGACTATGTACGCCAGAGGAACTGTTTCATTCATTTCTTCAGCATCAAATGTAATGGTACGTGACAGTACACATTCCAGTCCAGAGGGAACACTACGCCCTGGTTTGGCACTGTCAATAATGTGCCTGTCGATTTAGGTGACCTTCAAGAGCAGCGCAGTTTGATGAGACAAGTTTCCAGCAAGAAGTAATTTGTCTGTCTACCCTGAATGTGAAACTGCTGTGTGACATGATATAATCACAGCCAATCAGAACATAACATGTAGCAGGATGAGATTTCACAGTGGGTGGTGGACTGGATTTGTACAGCAAGTCAACCGTATGTGTCCAGTCGTCCGGATAGAATGCTTCAAATAGTGTGCATGTGTGTGTTAAACAAAAACAAATGGTGCTCTCATTTTCTTGGCATCTGTGGCTGAGCTCTATACTTTTACAAAAGAGAAGTTTGGATGACATGATGTTCAGTAGAAACCTGAAGCTCCTCCGGCTGATTGAGAGGAGATCAGTGTTTAGCTGCATGGATGGAAAGCTTCCTGCACCAATCAGCTCTAGACCTTTAGGAGCTAGTTTAACATATGAGTTTTTAGACATAGTAGAAATGCATTGTGATCCATTATGAAAAACACATGCTGCTCGTATGATGGTAGCTGATGCATGATTACCCATTTGCCAGCTGCATGTGTAACACATCAAAAGGAACAAGTGTTCTTTATTTCACACTTTACATTAGTGTTCATACTGTGCAGTTATAGAAGTAAGTACTTAGTGGTTCTGTACATAATTACACGTTGTTATTAGTAGATATTTTCATAGTTATTTCTAAGGATAGAATTGATTATTATTGTTCACACTTAGGCTGAGGGAACTGAATAAATTCTCTAATATTATAATAAAAAAAAAATTAAAACAAACAAAACAAAACAGACACACTAAAGGATAGACTTAAGTCATATCTGGAAGCTTTGAGAGTTGGGGGAGTGCTTTAAAAATTAAAACTATTAAAAATCATTTCAAATATTTTGAAATCAAACAAAATATTAGATGAAAAAGCTTAAACGTACAAAAATGAAAAATGTTGCCTTGGCAACTAACTGAAATAAAATGAAGTACTAAAATTACTGAAATTAAAACTGAAATTAAAATGTTTAAGCTAAATAAAAAACTAAAACAAAAGCAAATAATAAGAATACTATATCTTAAACTAAATTTGATAAGATAAATTCAAAATATTATTAATAGTATATAAATAATACTACAATAACACTGATCCTAGTAACCAATCAAAACACTGTAGCATCATGGCAGTGATTTTTTGCATTCACTTTCCTCAGCAAATAAAAGTACTATTGAGATTACTATAGTAGGTAATTACACTAACTTGGACATTGTAATGTAAAGTGTTACATTTTTTTTCTTAATTAAAATATAAGCAAATATAAGGGCAGCTCTCTCATTCCCAAAGGCAGAAACTTAAGGAGAGTCAATGTACAAATTTGCTCTGCATTTTTCATTTGCACCAAATTAAGATAATTGAAAACAATTAATAAGCGGTTTGTTTAATCCGCAAAAGCAGTGTTACAGCAATCGGAGCTGGGTTTGGAAAACTACCATATTAATGAACTATGATCCGCACTAATCTTATGAGGATGAAACTTGCTTTTATGTCTTGCAATACTTCTTTCACAGTAAAAAAAAAAAATGGTGCAGCTCAGAAGAGAGATCTGATCATTGACCAATCTAAAAGCCATATGTTTTTTTCTGTGCAGAAACCACAAAGTTCTCAGAATTGTTCTTTTTTATTCTTCCACCCTCCCAGTGCAGATTCAAAATATGTTATTAAATGCAGTCAAAACCAGTATTTACTGGCAAAATGAGTTCTTACCTGCAGGACCTGCACGTCTCTTTTCAGTGCTTCAGATTCTTCAGTTATGACTGACCTGTCAATCAAACAAGACCTTCTATTATAAAGGATCAAGTCTAAATGGCCACGTACACACTACAGCTAAATTCGGTTGTCAGTTCACCTTTTACTCCTTAATCACGTTCTGTACACACATAATTCACTAAAATACAGGTAGTGACAACCGCATTTACAGAAATTCTACGCAGTGTGTACGGAACTGAACTGAACAACTAGTTGTTAATGACGTATTTGAACGTGCATCAGTGTATTCGTCTGTATGTGAGATGCAAGAAAATAACAGTGAATAACAGTGAAATAAATCTTAACTTAACACGGAGCTAGCTGAGCCGTCCGGTAAAGTGACAGTGTTGCCAGATCGTCACAAAAAAAAACCAAACATAGACAAGCACAAAAAAACCACTAAAACACCCAAATGCTTTTTATAACACCAAAAAAAAAAAAAAAAAAAAAAAATCATATATCTCATATCTGTGACAGATCACTTTATTAACTTCATAAAGTGCCTATCTTTATGAGCTAAGACCAAACAACATGCCTGAAAGCACTTGTAAATATGAGGACATGGCAACATTGCAAGACGGCGCTCTCTAAAGCAGCTTCCTGAGCATAAACAACACACAGCACGTGTGGCACAGCACAGCAACTATCACCGGTAGTTTAGTTAAAATCGATGGACAAAAAGAGTCTTTAATCAAAAAATGGCACATAACAAACGGCTAAACTTTTATTCACTCCCCAAAGACGACAGAATGTTGCTATGGTTACAAATGCGGGATTGACTGCTGTTCCGTATAGCGGTCTGCGCGGGACTGTTTTTTAAGTCCCGCTCCCGCCCGCTCAGCGGTATATCCCGCACCCGCCCGCTCCCGCGATATTTTCACTCTTTGTTCACCCGCTGTGCTTTGAATAATTTTCTTTACAGCCCGACGTTCCGCTAAGTCGATCTCGTTCCAGAATCACATTTAAATTTCCTTTACTGAAGAAAGAGAGATAGGCTTTGACAAATAAAAAGTGTATTCTGCACAAAATTGCTTTTTTTTGTTATTTTATTCGTGTATCAAAAGTCTTTTATTGAAAGCAAAATGTTAAACAAATTTTTGTTTAAACGACAAAATTCGTTTAACATTTTGTTCTCCAACACAGTAGGGGGAAGTGTCTAGAAAATAAATATATAAAAAAAAAATTGTATTCCTTATTTTTATTCGTCTTGTCAGGATACAATTCCTTTCATACTAATCCATACTTTCCAAATTCATACTAAATTGTTACTGAACATCTTGCTGTAAACAGTAGCCTAGGAAAAGTGTCGCAGAAGAAAAATAAATAAATAAATTCGACATCTGAAATTATAGGCTAAACAAAATATAAAGCGAGTTAAACGTTCTTCAAAGGACAGCACATCCACACTTTGCTCCATCTTTATTCTGCTCTGTCACTCATCGGCAACCTGCCTGTTCTGTCTCACGGGCCATATATTCACCACTGGTAGGCTAGCCTGCTCTGAGCATCGTTATGCACATGCTGCTTCAGACCCATAAATAAAACGAAGCACTGGTTCATGCGTGCAGCGCGTGCATAACAGTCTAGTGCAGGCTGTACCTGTGCGTGAATAAAGCACAGATATGCTGTTCTGAAAGGACGTCGGGAACGGGATATTGTTAGACCGCCCGCTCCCGTTCAAATTGCACCAGAGTTACCGACCGCTGCCGCGTTGTATTCGGGAATTTAATCCCGCGCCGCAAGAAATCTGGTCGGGTCCCGCGGTTCCCGCGGTACAGCCGCGGGAATGCAGACCTCTAGTTCCGTACACACATGGAACGATAATTTACGGGACTCACTCCCGCATTTAAATGCGGTTGTCACTCCTGAAACTTGTAGTGTGTACGTGGCCAATATGTAGTCTAAATCGACAGACTTTAAGTGGACTGGGAAAAATATAAACAAACAAAAAATCCACAATTTTAAGTGGTACTAAAAAATAAAATTCAAATAATTATGTTCATAATGGCAACCATAAATAACTATCTACATTCTACGCCATTATGGACTGCTAAGAAATAGGGGACTGCTTCTCATTTAAGTACTTCATAAAAAACATGACATCTTCAATTACCCTTAAACAACTTAAATAAGTAAAAAGAATTTTTATCTGAACTGGACACTGCACCGTGAACTCTTTTCCAGATAAGTGGGGCCCGAAAACTGGCCTACTTGTCTGTTACATAACCTTTGTAGTCACTTAAACTCCCTTCACTTTTCTTTTAAGGCCAAGGAATCTTACATATGTCGGGGTCTGGTATTCATTTGCTCACAATGAAGTCTTTTGTTCTGATGGAGGGATAGATCGGGCTGCTCGCTTCAGTTCCCCTCCCTCTATCTCAATATCCACTGCCCCGCTGAGCAGGACTTACTGTTTGCATTCCTCTTGGCTGGGTGGAGAAAGAGAGGATGGGAGGTAGGGAAAAGAGAGTGGTAAAGAGTTGAGAAAGGGGTCTGAAGAGTAAAAGGGAAGAGCTCTGGAAAGTTGGACTGAAAGAGACAGGCTTAAGGACAGAGTGAGAGAGGAACTTCAAGAAGGTCTCCTCCCTTGTAAGATGTACTGAGGCAGTACGAAATGGTCATAATAGTAATGAAAAGCACATGGTATTTAAAAAAAACAAGTAAAATAAATAAATAAAAATATTAGTAAATAATAAAAAAATAATGAAAATATTGTTAAATAATTATTTAATAAAATTGTATTAATTTATTTTAAAATTTAATACATTTTATTAAATAAAAATAAATAAATTCAAACCTTTAGTTTATATAAATACATTTTTTAATATATATTAGTGCTGTCAAACAATTAATCGCAATTAATTGCATCCAAAATAAAAGTTTTTGTTTACATAATATATGAGCGTGTACTGTGTATATTTATTATGTATATATAAAAACAAACACATGCATATATATATTTAAGAAAAATATTATGCTTATATATTAAATATATTTATATATAATATAAAATATAATAATATAAACATATAAATGTATAAACATGTAAATATTTTCAAAATATATACTGAATGTGTGTGTATTTATATATACATAATAAACAAACACAGTACACATACATATATTATGTAAACAAAAACTTTTATTTTTTGGATGCGATTAATCATTTGACAGCAGTATTTAGTATATATATATATATATATATATATATATATATATAAAATAAATAAATAAATAAATTCAAACCTTCAGTTTATATAAATAAAAAGTATATATATATATATATATATATATATATATGCATTTATTATTATTATTTAGTATTTAGTATTATTTAGTATTTAGTGTATATATATATATACTAAATAATACTAAATACTAAATAATAATAATAAATTAATAATAATAAATGCATTATAATTTCATAAAATAATGTGTACTAATTACTAACTATTTTATTAATTTCAAATGAACAAATTTTGTAGCCAATTTAAATTCAAGCATTTAAGCTTAGGACTTCAGAGGAAAAGTTTTTTTTTTTTTTTTTGAAAAGCTTTTTAAGATCAAGAGAAACTAGTTCAGTCAAGTGTGTCTAAACATTTGACTGGTAGCATATGTATGCACTTACAAACAACTCAAATTCAAAACGTAGACGCCGATTTCGAACCAGCAGTAGGTAATATAATCCTAGATGAAGGTGTGCATGGGCAGATTTGGAAAGAGGCAAAAAGTAGTGTTGTAGTACTTGAGACCGGTCTTGGTCTTGAGACCGGTCTTAAGACCATTTTTTGATGGTCTTGGTCTTGTCTCAGTCTCGACCGCATTTGTACTCGGTCTTGTCTTGGTCTCAGACTAAGAGGACTCGGGATTTTGTTTCAAGACCGGTCAAGACCACAACTGGATATCACTAAACTGTCTGATTTATTTACAACCATCATTAATGTGATTGGATGTATAACTTCCTGCTTCAAATGCAATCAATAACTAATTAAATAACTAAATAACAAAAATAAATCATTTGATTTATACCAGTGGATCTCAAGATTTTTTGACTTCACTGCCCCCCCCTATTGTCCACAACATTATTTGAAGGCCCCCCTCCACTCGCCCAAAATATTTTAGAGCTTAGCATGACTGGAAAGATGTATATTCGTTATACAAATAACCAAATACTAAGAAATATCTTGTTTTATTACCTGTTTTAGTTAATTTTAATGCTTGTTTTATTTTAAACAATTTTAAGTCATCTTGGGGCCCCCTTGGAAGTTTATTGAGGCCCCATAGTGGGCCCCGGCCACTGGCTGAGAACAAATGATTTATACTGTTATGCCGAGTCAGAAATTATTGAGGGACTGTGTCAAAAATGTCACCAAAATTAATAAACATCCACAAAATTCAAGGATATTTTTGCAAAAAAGATGCTTGAGAGTATAAGTGTTTGAGTGTATAAGATGTGGATTATTATATTATAATATGATATAATTAAGCAATAGCACAAAAGAAAGAGAACTGTTTTGAAAAAAAAAGATATTGCTTTTATAAAAACATTCAGTAAACAACTTTTAACATTCTCAACATTATTTATGCATTTGTAATTGTACCAATTCAGATGCAGCTTCTGTGCCACCACTGCAGTGCAAAGATGAATTTTGTTGTTAGAGATTTCATTTAATTGGTAACAGCTCTGTAAGTGTCTTATTATTGTATTTAATGATTAAAAATAATGCATTTCTCAGGCAGTAAATGTGGATCCTTTAGATGAATTTGAGCAATGCTGGTCTGGTCTTGGTCTTGGTCTTGACTCGGTCTCGACCTGCCTTGGTCTTGGTCTCAACCCCTCAAAGTCTTGGTCTTGTCTTGGTCTCAACACACAATTGTCTTGGTCTCGGATTAGGTGGTCTTGACTACAACACTAGCAAAAAGCAAGGACGGTGAGGCAACACTCTATTCTCACAACAGCATGTTTGCACAAGAAGGAGCGTGTCTGGTCTGCATCCACAGTCAGCATGAGAACATGTTGAGCAAAGAAGGGAGAATTCTGCCCTGAGGAATGTGTGTTCCACAATATTAACTTCACTGCACAACAGGATCAAACTGCAAACGGACAATCTTGCTGGCTAAAAAGTCATTACATTATGTACATGGCCTCGGGTGTAAACAAATGATTCCAATATTATCTGCTTGATAAAAAAGTAATTGCATTTGTTGTATGCATGGAATTAGGTCTGACATTTTACTGTGTTGTTCATAGTTTTCATAATAAGCTCAAAGCAATCCACGGTTATAATAGCATTTACTCGCACTCTGGGTGACTTTCATTTGAAATTGAGCATTTCTGTGCTCTACTCACTCCAAAGGGCAGAGCACTTGAAGTGAGCTCTCTGAAGGGTGCAGTACATATAGCTATCCAGACAGATTGACTCGATCAAAAGTTTGAAGTCAGTATAATTTAAAAAAGAAATAGTAGTTGACATGTAGTTGCAAAGTTGCTTTTAATTTATTAACTATAAGTACCTTTGCAACTACATGTCAACTACCTGTCATTCAAGTCTTAGATAAATTATTGTCTGCTCAATATTTGCAAACACTTTATTTTGATGGTCCCCCAACAGAGATTCTACTGACCAGAAGTAACTTCGTAAGTACATCAACTTATTCTACTAACCCTAATGTAACAGTCTACTAATACTCTAAGTAGCAAATTAATGAGAGTTAGTTAGCATGTTGCTGCAAAGTTTCTTATAGTTATAGAATGTAAATCTAAAGAGGTAAGTGTAGCCAAAATTAATATTTTTCTTTTGCAAGTATGGATTAAAGTGAGAGTAAAGACATTCATAATGTTGCAAAAGATTTCAAATAAATGCTGTTCTTTTGAACTTTCTATTTATCAAAAAATCCAGAAAAAAATATTGCCGTTTCCATAAAAATATTAAGTACAACTGTTTTGAACACTGAAAATAATAATAAATGTATCTTGAGCTCTAAATCAGCATATGATTATGATTTCTGAAGGATTGTGTGACACTGAAGATTGGAGTAATGGCTATTGAAAAATCAGCTTTATTATGACAGGAATAAATTATATTAAATAGAAAAGAGTTGTAAATTGTAATATTTCACAATATTACTCTTTTTACTGTATTTTTGACCAAAGAAATGCAGACTTGGCGAGCAGACTTCCTTTCAAAAACAACGGCAGTCTTTAAAATTTATTTCAAAAGTATGAATTTTTAATATTTATTTTAGAGGCTTATGTGTGTGACACTTTGTAAACATAAGGATAAAAATGATAAAGTCTGATAAAGTCTGAGTAACTGATCATTTTAAAATCCCAGGTATGTTTTTAAAATAAACCGTGAGAATACACCACCAAAGACAACAAGATAGCAAAATTACTTCCTCAAAGTGACTACCTCGTAAAGTGATTCAGTCCCTCATTTTCATGTAAAGAGACCCTTCAAAAATGTTCAGTTACTGACTAAAGAGACCACATGCCCTCACCTGAGATGGGTCACAACCTCATCTATATGGGTGATGTTTAACTTGTGTCTCAAGGCCTTGATTTCTTCTTCACAGCTGGAGTGAGATGAGAGGCTGGAGACTGACCTGAAAAAAAGAGTATTAATCAATATCATCAATATTATTCATGAAGAACTACACTCACAGATACATATTTCTGAAACACCAACCTGCTTCTAGTCTCACTCAGACTTGACGGGGGCCTGGAAGGTGATTTCGTTTCACACCAGCTGCCTGGACTCCCTTGTCTCTGTGTGCTACTGCTGCCCAATGCGTAACTCACCACACTAGGACTGTACTGGGCCATGACCTCCTCTTCATCCCTGAGACACATTTACCGACAGTGAGAATGGCAGAATGGTGAAAGTGGACAGTGCCAGCACAGTTTCACTGTGATCATCTACCACAGTGATTCCCAAACAGTGACTTGCCTTGTTAAAATTATAGAACAGAAACTTTGACTTAATTGGATTTAATTTATAAATAAATGCACTGTTAGGACTTTTTCAAGAAACTTGTTAAAGGCAAAATAGCTCAGGTGTCTCATTAAGTAGAGAAGCTATTTGGAGAGTCCCTTTCTTCATAGTATTGATTTTTTCTTGTTTAAGAGTGCACTAAAAATGAACAAAGATGCAGAATTATATCCAAAATAATATCAATTAGGAGGAACACATTTCTGGTTTGGTGTCAAGCCTTACTGATGGAGCTATAGGCGTGCCAAATTTGTCTTCAACACATAAATTTGGGAATCACTGACCTAGCAAACTGGTTTTACTTCATACTTGCATAATAAACTTTGGTCTCTGGCCCTTAAAATACTACACTACAATAAATAGAACAAGTGAAAGTATTCTATTGTAAGAAAACAGTTTTGGGTAAAATGTATTCCTAAAGGAATAAAAAATGATAGATATAAATAAATTTCTATTTCTATCTATCTATCTATCTATCTATCTATCTATCTATCTATCTATCTATCTATCTATCTAATTGCCTATCACAAATAATTTTTATTATCTCAAATAGTAAGAACAGTATGTTGATATTTTAGTGAGAAAATCTAAAATAGCTAAAATATCTATATCTATAATAGCTCTCTCAGTCCTTGCAGCAATATTAAAACAGCCTTACTGTGTGCATGAGAGAGGATGAAGGCACAAGTGAACACACAACAAGGGAGCAAAGGCCTTTTATCCTCAGCCAAGTTTTCTAACCATAAATCAAGCTTGGACTTGATGTTACAGTCCACTTTGAAATGTTATTGTAAACTAAACACAAAGGTTTGCATTTGGAAATGCATTAAATAAATACATCTTAATTGAAGCTTAAATGTGTTCACAACTGCAGACTGACAGCTTCAGTTTAGTCATCATTAAGCATTTCCATTCAATGCTTTATAAACAACAAGAACTTTTTAACTACTTCCTTTTAAACTATTAATACAAACATATGAGGCAGAAGAGCTATATTACAGGAAAACATCTGAATAGCCAGAAATACAACAAAGATGAGGCAAGCAGATGGTCCTTTCTCACTCGCAGCCATTATTCAGACCATAAAGCTGTGTATCACTTTCAGCCCACCCCTGCTCACATCTTCCCCGCTTTCTTCTTTAGCACTGACAGGATACAGTTTACATCTTTGTGGGACTTTTGTAGCCTGATGAAAAGATCCAGAAGACGTTAACAAGCATCTCTGACTGAATGCGTGCGATACAAGCAGAGGTCTGATGCCCATCTCTGCTCGGCGCATATAGAGGATGTACTGACAGGAACAGAGGCTACATTGTGGGCCCAGATCAGTAAGCAGCTTAGCGGTGTTCACAGAGGAGGGAGGAGACCCACTCCTGCCAACAAAGATGGCACAGAGGAGCCGCCACATCAAAAAGAGGAGAAAAGAAAAATCCCTCAGTGTATTGAAGTAAAAAAAAGAGGCCTTTTCAAAACCGCCCCTCCATCTGCACTGATAAATTACCTACATGTGAAATACGCAGTGCACACAACTTTCACACAACAATCTCTTTCCAGCCTTCCTGCGCTGATTGTTGTGGTATCACTCTCCAGAGATTTAAGAACCTTCCTTTGGTCGGCTTTTAAAGTCTCAGCCGCTCGCAGTTCACACATGAACTAAGGTTCTCTTTCAATGCCCATTGAACGGAGGAGACCTAGCATAAAGAAACAGGTGCAGCTTGACTCCATACAGCCACAACAAATCACGCAGACAAGGACTTAGACCACACAGGAGGGAGGGAAGGCCATCGGCCGAGAGAGTGGCGCTAACTAGATCCATTAAATCAATTCCTTTCAAAAGCTTTCTTGCCCATTTAAATAGCACTGAGTCAACGGTTTCCTGCTTTGGCCAGCATCAGGTGGCGGGAAAGCTCCAAACCTGGAGCAATATGAAAGAGAAGTAATCCAGATTTGTCCTCAAAGCAGATCAACAACTAAATGACGTCACCCAAGAAATTTGGTAACACACAAACAAAAGCTGAAATTGAAACCAAACAAGTTTACACCCCAATGCTCATATGCAACATTTGTTTCTGGGTGATGAAGCCAATTTGTTTCAGCAATTTGAGAACGAATTAAAGTGGGTTTTTTTGTGTTGGACTGTACTTGCCAAACACCTGCTCCTGATAAGCCATGGTTGAAAAGAGAGCTTTTTATCTACAAAGAGTGAAGTATAAATCGGCCCAAAAAGTGATCTCCAGCCTCTGAAAAGAATAATGTAAATTGTTATCCCATGAAATCCTCGCTAGTAATGTTTTCTTTGTGATACAGTGATACATTAAAAACCTTTCAAAAGAAGACCTTGTGTAGACATTCTTTTCACTGTCTAGCTGGTTGCTGAGAGAAGATCGCCTCTCCTGCCTGACTGGTACCTGTAAATATCTTCTTCCCAGTGCATTGTTATATTAGACAAGGAGCCACAAAAAGCCTGTGTTGTAACAAAGAACCCTTAGAAAGACAAGTCACTAGGCAACAAATTGAAATGTAATCATAAATTGCTACAAATTTAAAGGCAAACAGAACATGTCCTGTCAAACAAACCAAGCATATTCTTTACTGCTGACGTAACTGATTCACTTCATTTTACTAAAACAGTCCTTTTGTGATGTGTTCCTATGTCTTTAGCTTTAAAAGTCAATGATTTATCAGCAAGCATTCTTAAAAGCAAAGCCATGACCTATGATCTCACTCCCAGTCTGCTGAAAAGAATACTTGGGGTCTTCATTAAGGTCAGAACATTCATTCGTCAAGTGAGGGACAGCAATTATAACATGGGATCCGTAAAGGAGACTTAACAGTAGATTTTTAAATGGAATATCTCATTTGGAATCTATTGAAAATGTTCATTTTAAAAATGACTACAAGTTACAGTTACTATTATAAGTAATATAGTTACATCAAACCATTACTGCATTGTAGGGAGGCATGATATTTTTGTCCAATATAGGCTTTTGATCGATTTTTAAACTGAATGGTATCTTTTGATATTGGATATTATTATCCTGTTTTTTTTTAGATTACCCATCATCCAGTGCTCAAAAAAACTAATATTTAATTAACACTGCTGAATAATCTTTAATGAATATAAAGATTATATATAAAAATATCCACCCAAAGTCTCACAGAGTTATTAATGTTAATTTTGTTAGCTTTAATAGATATTAATTCATGTTTGAGGCTTGATGTCTGTTGGTGTAACAGTAAACAGAAATGTTCTAATGCTGTATCTTCCTCACCTGCCCTGTCTGGCTGCTTTCTCTCTCAGTGTGAGCAGCAACAACTGAATCTCTGCTTTTAGCAGCTCTTTAACAGCCGGGGGGTCAGCCAGAGGGAATATGGGGGCTTCTGGCCTGCTGCCCTTCTCTGAGCAACGGAGCTCCTGCCAAATCTTCTCCCACATCTCCACCTAGAACAGGTCAGCAGAGTAAAGTGTTACAGAGGAACGCTGTTTGGCTCAGCTTTGTATAAAATGCACTTTCCAAATCCCTGTTACAAGCTGCTCTACAACTAGAGAAATGCAGCCAGTTGGTTAACATCCCGTCACACGTGTCTCTAATCTCTGCAGAGCTGAAGAGAAATGTGTGTAAGAAACTGGAAATTTGAGGGAAAATCCATGTGTTATTCTCACAAATGCCCCACGCGAGGTGAAAAGCCAGAGAGGGAAATGAAAACCTGTCATGGCACTGGCAAACAATGTCTGCACTCTATTACCAATCTCCACACCTGTCTTGGGACTTTCAAGTTTCCCTCGGACTTCACTTCAAAGCTTGTCGAAGGCAATGCAAGGCAGAATAAAACCAGCTCCCTGAGAATTTTGATCCTGCTGTGCCTGCATGAAACCAACTTCAAGCCTAAGTAACTCTGCTGAACACAGGCCGGCTTCTTCTTATTTCCACTGCAGCTTCTGCAAAACCAGGTTTGATGTGCAGAGCCACCAGAGAAACACTTCTGTGAGGATGCAGGCTTAAAAATGTAGGTGCGCTAATGCAAACTTTGATACAAAAGAACATTTTTTCTTTTCTTGTTTATTGACTTTCATCTTTTTACTGAATAAATGTTCTCAGGGATAAGCTCTGAGGCAAAAGACAGACAGGGAGGGAGGGAAACTGACAGAGAAACAAGATTCTTAGTTTTGTTCTTTGTCTGCATCATATTAATTATAAACATTACTGGAATTCAAAAAAGGCTGCACTGAGAAAAATGTAAAAACTGTTTACTGCCAGACTTACTGACAAGGTATGAAGCCCTTGGTTGCATTTGCTCAGACAATTTATTTTCATGATCACTATTATTATTTGCGTTGATTTTTTAGCTTCAACACACATTATCCTTATCTGGTGTGTCCAGAGGAGGTTTTAAACGGAAGGTCATAAATCCTATTTAGTGTTTAGAGGAAGGAGGAATCACATACATCTTCCATAGACAAGTTTCCACCCACTATTTCCATATGCACATCGCTGACTGCATATAGTGAGAGCCTATGCAGTTTGTAAAAGACAATTTATCTTCAAAAGAGTCGGATCTGAAACAAGTAAGGTAAATATCTATTTACATTTATATCTATTTATATTCCATGCACTTAGGATCTGTGAGATAATGCACTCTTGGGAGCTGTAATTCAAAACCAGTTTAGAGTTACGCATCAGTGCATACTAGCTTACTTGCTTATGGAGACTTGTTCTAATTCAGTGCATAAAATTATAAAACACAAATGCATATGAATGCAGAGCACAAAATTGCATGAGCCTAACATTTTCTAAACTTTAAGCAAAGCTCTCTGAGGTCTTTCAAAAAAGTATTGCTTTTTTGCACAAATGTTTAAAAGATTAAAAAAGCGTTTTTTATTATGTTACCAAACCCTAGTCTAACTTAAATAAATAATAAAAAATAAATAAATAAATAAAAATATGCAGTCACCACCTCGAGGGATGTTTCCACTTGCCGTTCAAAATGAAAATATAGGGACTGTATTAAACATCAAAAGGAGATGACATGAATTATGTAGTCTGGACCTTGCAGTTATTTTTTAAATTATATGCCTACTATATACGTACTTTCAGCAAGCACTTGTTTTGTCTTGCCAGACAGTCTGATGCATAAATATGACTTATTTACCTCTGAATATAACTCTGCGTACGTATCAATCAATGTTTCTCCCAGTACAGCTCGGATCTCAGGAAGCTCAGAGCAGGGAACATTTTCCTTCACTAAATTCCACACAGATTGTTGGCGTTGGAAATTGTCCATGAGGCCGCTATTTCCAGAGCTGAGCACAAAATGCTCATCACTGGCGTGCATTCGGTGTGTCCATACTGGAGAGAACCTAGCTGGAAATAAATACATGGTAACACTATATTTTAAGGTGTTGCTGTTACGCACGTTACATGTACTTACTAAGTTATTCTAAAAACAATAAATTATGCATAATTACATGCAAGTAACCCTAAGCCAAGCCCTAATCCTAACCGTAAACATATAGTAAGTAGCCTACATGTAGTTAATTAATATTACTCAGTAGCCTACTTAAAAGTATAATTGCACTGTAACAAGGACACCTTAAAATAAAGTGTAATCATATAAATAAATATAGTCCTACATACGTTAAAAAACTCATACAGTATTCAAATGCTCTAATACACTGTACGAAGGGAAAGAGCATGATAAATAAACATACGTTAATTCGTAAACAATTATGACCTGATTAATGAACTTTTGCAATAAAACGTTTAACTAATATTTGGTTGATTTAAACCATTAGGATAATGAAACTATTTGATCTGAGTAAGATTTAAGATAGCATACATTTGCGCAAGTATATACAGTAGTTTTATAACTTCAACATTCACCACAGGCGGATACTCACCATAACAATCGTAGCTTCCTGTATCAGCGTAAACATTCCTGTTCCTATGGAGACGAGCTCGCGCACTCAAATGATTGGCTGCAGGACCCGTGCCGTGATAGCGATCTTTATTAACCCATTCAGACCCACTCTACCATTACAAATCCACATCACATTTTTCTTTTTTTCTCTCTCTCTCCAGTGATTGATTACTATTAAAATATAATATTTGTTGGAGCTTTATGCCTGAATGTACAAGGATTTTGCATTAAAATGTTTCTTGAAATGCTCAAGACTGCGACTGGCGTAATTATTCCTATTTTTTTTTTCTTTTTTTCTTTATTTCCATTAAAGAAATAAAGCATATATTTGGTGTTTCTGAAACACGATGATCTGAATGTTATTTCCCTGTCTAATAGCAAAAAGATGGAACAATGAACAGTGTTAAATGGCATATTATGGTTTTACTCTTTTTTCTTTCTCAATAGACACACAAAGCTGCAATGAAGCGAATGCCTCAATAAAACTACACCCTATCAATATTCTGGAATTCGGCTGTCACGTGTAAATTGAAACATAACCCAGGAGGCGTAAAACTTTCCCTGTGCGCAACAGCCTCCAAAGTGCACACAGTCCATTCTGACCATGAAAGGATTTTTAAACTTTATGTAGTTTAGTTAAACAGACGCGTGTAATAGCAAGTTTTTGAACATAACATAGTCATTCTTATTTATGCTGCATTTGCAAGTCTTGGTTTGGGACTAAGAAGTTTTTGGTGATGGGCTTGGCTGTACTCTGGGGTTCCCCGGTGAGTTTTCTACATGTCTGGCTTACACTGGTGATCTGCGGCCAGTGTGCTTTGGCTTTTTCGGTCGCTGGACAACAGGAGACGACTTGTGAGGCGAACGGCAGTGTTTATTATGTCGGCGAATGGTACTTTTTAGACTCGGATCATTGTACCCAGTGCGAATGTACAGCAGAAGGGTCTGCTTGCGCGCGGACTGAGTGCACATCTCTGCCTGCCGCCTGCATCCATGTCAGCCATTACCCGACAGACTGCTGCCCGAGATGCGAGAAGATCGGCTGCGAGTACGGGGGAGAAGTATACGAACTGGGCCAACAATTTCAGGTAAAGTCTAACGTGTCTGTAAAGAGTCTACAGAAAGAAAGAAAGAAAGAGAAAGAAGACATTTTTACATTTTCTAAGTGGGCTTTAGGTCTGAATGTTCTCTGGTTTTATATTTGTCGTTTTAATTGCTCTCCTAAATAATTGAACCCATAACATCACATTGCTTGCAGTTAAAACACCTGTAATACATAAATGTTGATGTGAAATTTGACATAACTGTGACAAAATAAAACTGTTCAGAGAATAGCATAATGTTTTTTTTTTTTTTTATGATTTAAAGATACATCGTAATTCCATTCGCAATAATTGATTAAAAGATGAGGGAACAGGCCCTTTTTTCTTTTCAAGGTTTGTTACTAACTCCATAGGCTTTCGTTTCAGTTGTGTCATCATGTTTTCCCTAGGTGGTGACATTGTTTCAAAGTTTTGGTATTGGTCCCAAAAGGACAATTCAAAATATTTAGCGCCATCACGTGGTTGATGATAAAATGGAATTAAGTCTCCATTAGTGGTGGAGATTTTCTGATTTAAGATATATCTGGGTGACTTTTTGAGCAGGTTACATCTTAACGCCAGTAGGTGGCAACACGTGATTGTGTAATGAATAAGAGTGTCATTAAATAGTTCACTGAACCAATTAGTTAAAACACTGAATCAACCAAAACAGGCCTTATCCTTTATTGTTGAATCTTCGTAAACAAGCATCTGCTTAGCAAATCTGTAGGCATGCAAATTTGAAATCTCAACTGACTCTCCTTCATATTCAAAACAGCACTTTGTTTAGTGAAGTGGTGTTTTGGTGCAATAGGTCCAGCTAATGAAATGCTTCTTAACAGCTCACAAACCAATGCTGTTTGCTAATGCATTAACCAAACTCTGAATACAGAAAAGCATGTCATGCATTTCAAAAGAGAGTATGATTTGTTCATGAAAAAGATTCAAAATAGCACTACAGTAATCTTTGTTCATAAGAACAGGTATTGAGTAGTAATACAGCAAAGCTAGTCTTAATTTGTCAAGTTGTTGACAGTTTATTACTTGCAATCCATATAGATTACAATGTGAGAATTGGGGGACAATCAATTCAAATGGTTCAAACATACCATAATAAAAACTTTATCATGGTAAGCAAACAAATAGATAGGCTACATATCCAATTATAAGTTGAATGAACCTTTTTGTTGAGCCGGAGGCCCGGAACAAAAGCAGCTCTTTGCTTCTGTAGCATAATTGTTTAATATGATCAAATACCTTCCACACCCTTTCATGAACATAGTTATGCCTTGTGTAAGTTAAAAGCTAATACAGTCAGATTCTTTTGTTCTCAGGCAAGGTGAAGCACAAATTTGATGTACACTGGGCTGAAATCATAAAGGGCAATTTAATACTCTGTTTGAGGAACTAAAGAATGAAATATCTCTGGTGGCACAGGCTTGGAAGAAGCAGGGCTTATATGTGCTTCATTATCTCCCTGATTTGGTTATTATGGCTAATGGGGAATCCCTGAGGGGAAAACTGAAGCCTTCTGACAGACTCCAAGGAATATACTTTGCCTGAGCTGACATCATTTTCTTCCAGTCCATTTAACCCAGCCTCCAGTACTGAGCCACAGGTGGTAATGCGGCTCCTACTTAAACAGCAGTGTGGGAGTGGAATTTGATCACATTCTTCACATTGTAGGGCATTAAAACGCAGTGTTGGATTGGCACAACAACAAATGTCGGTATATACAAGCAAGCAATTTGATAGTCCCGCTGGTTCGGTTTAAAAAGCTGTTCAAAGGAATAGAGTAATACATGTGTTTTGGTGGAATTGCAGCATATGATAACCTATTTTCAACTGATGATTTGTATTTGATTTA